>VMDR010004024.1:0-64874 GCA_007922815.1 Macrotus californicus | reverse complement strand
GATTTTCCAGTGCCTTCACTGTCTACAGTATGTCCTGGTTCTGCTTTGCCTGACATTAAACAAGAGTATAGCATTATCAGTCATAATTTCAGTTATTTTTAAAAATGTTTCATGCCAAAGAAATGACCAAATTTCTTTGTCAAGGCATGGGTTTTGTAAGTGTTTTGTCATGCACAGTTTTTTTTATTTTATTTTACAGTGAGGCTTCCCTGAAATCATTTGTAATCAGCTACAGGCTAGAATGCTCCATCTTCAAGAAAAACAGACTGTCTCACACCCCCATGTGAAGGACTGTGACAGGTGCTCTCGGGCACAGCCTTCTGATGGCATTGGTTAAATAGCTTTGAGATCCTACCACTGGACTGAATCAGAATTTCCAGAACTCTACTGAACAAGTTGATTGATCCATGAGACTGCTAACCCAAGAGTGAGCATAATTAAGAATTACATAGGGCTAAATGAACTCATGAAGGATGATTATGGGTTTTGTTTGGAATGTTACTGATGTTTAATGATGTATTTTCTGGATATAAGGAACTCCTCATTTCTCATAAGCTATCCATAATTTGTAACAATTTAGTAAACTATACTTTTATAACAGAAATTAAACATATCTTTTTCTCCCTGCCCAATCCCTCCAGAATTTGTCATTTCTGTTCGAGCATCTTCATTTTCATGGTGATACAATTACTTGCCTAGGTTCAATAAGAACCTGCCTTCCTTAATAGGATGTAATTTGAAACATTGGTTATATAACCAAAGCTCTGACTGGAATGTCATATTTGAGAAAGATTCTCATAGAATGAGATATAACTTGATAATTAAAGTAATTAATACTACTCAATTTTTTTAGGTTTTAGGTTTTTAGGGGGGCATACTGGCACCAACAAGTCCTGGAAATACCTGGGTAGGAGCTGCCACTGTAGTCCTCGTCTTTTGAAGTAGGAAAACCTCTTTGCCCTTTCCCAGTTGTGCTCATGTAGCCCAGAAGGTGGCTGAGGCTGGGGTGAGAAAGTAGCTACAAGGACACTAGTTCAGTAGCTATTGAACACTGGGTCCCAAGGCCTCTGCTCAGTAGTGGAAGGAATTCTCTGTCATGTGTTCTTATCTTTGGACTGATTTCTTGATCATCCTTTCTCTTGTCCCTCAGCTGAATGGCAGGCAAATTGTATTCTCAGATATAAAACTCAGGAGCATGGATCACTTGATAGGCAGAACAATGATTCAACAGGACTGACAGCCTGGGGCACTGGCCTTAATGAAAAGGAGCTGAAACTGTCTTGCCCATTGGTACACATCTGGAGGAATGAGTTCAGATGTCTGTGGGAGGGCACATCTGAGGAGGGTGTTTAAAGATGCATATTCAGAATTACTGTCAAAAGAGTTGATGGACGAGACCAGGGGTGTTTAAATGGGAGAAGAGTTCACAAAGGGAGAACCTAATAAGCATCTTCCTTTATTTTAGGGGTTGGCACATGAGAGGGATTATAGATTACCAGTGGGTGATAAAGGAAAACAACTTCATTGAAACTGTATTTTCTAAAACTGGGCCTGTTCACAGACAGAATGGGCTTATAAGCAACTGTGCTCCTGGTCACTGCAAGTGTGCAATAAGGACTAGGAGGCCATTTGTGTGCAATGGTAATGAAGGGGAGGATGGACTCAAAACAATAAAACATTTTTCATTACGATCTGACAAGTTTAGAGGTCCTGCTTTTGTGCATGAATAGTTTCTAGATCTTGCTATTTTTTTCTCTTTAGATTTGATGCTTTTTAAAGTATTTTTACTTTAAAGTAGCTTTTGTAGAGAGAATGGCTTCAGGTAACAGGAGAAATCACACAACCAAATACACCAAGTTGTTACATTTAAAAAAGGAAACCTTAACATTGACAATGTAGTATCTTAACATTTATTACAATTGTGTGCATTGATGTGGGTTAAGCAAGTATGATTAAAAACATGAGGCAATTAAAAACAAGCAAAAGTGTAAAGCAACCACCCCTCTTCCTTGAGTCTGCAGAATTCCTTTTTAGATTAAAAAAGGTTGTTTTTGATTGAAATCAATATTGCTTTTGCAAGCTTTCTGTCAATCTCTTGCATGTTGGTTCTAAAACTCCTTTAAAAGACAGAGTATACCTTGAAGGTGGGGAAGCCAGCCTGTCTTGGACCTCTTTATCCTGCATGCCATCAGCTGGTCCTGTACCAAGACTCAGGGATGGAACATCCCACCCGAAGGAGTGACCTTCCCTTCCCTTTTACTCATTCACTCAGCATCTATGTGTCAGTGCCTACCATGTGCAAAGTCTCATGCTGCAGGCTAGACTTTAGAAACACTAGCTTATATTTAGTGTTGGTAATTGTACCACTTGTTTCCTCCAGAGCAAATCTGATGCACATCCATGCAAATAAATGGAATGTTCCACTCTGGTCATTTGGCGGGAAGAACAAGTCCACCAGTCAGGGTGCACAGGGCTCAGAAACTTAAGAGAGATGGAGAGATATATTCTAATAAAATAAAGAGAACAGGCCCTCATTTGTTATTAGAAATACTCTCAGGTTGTTCCTCCTCTTGAGGAGCTTACGCAGCATTGCTGGTCCCAAAGGCAGAGGAGCACAATTGAACCTGAGCAGGGCATCACTGACTATGTGGATGGGCCTGCAGCTGTCAGCTAGCCAATAGGTTTCTACTAGCTTGGGACAGAGTCTGGACTGGACAACAGAAGGTCACTGAAGGCCCTGTGTTCAGATCAGCTAGCCCACTGAAGCTTTGCCCGGGGTGACAAACTCCTCTTTTGGAAGGTCTCTGAGTCAAATCTCTTTCCATCTGAGAGCATTTCAGTTCAGAACTGTTTTCACAGAAAGAGGAAGACAGGGAAGGGGGACTGTTTGGCCCTTGTGGCACTTCATAGGGCAACCCAGGATGCCCAGAGGAGGAGTGTGATTTCACACCTTCCCCGCGGTGTTAGAGTTTGTCAGGGGGACCTGTGTTACCTGGTAAGATCAGGTAACCTCTGCACAGTGCTTGGCACACACTCAGCACTAAATCAGTGCTTGCTATTGTGGTTAGTGTTACTGGAGAGAAACAGCAATGGTTCTGCATAATACAATGACCACCTCCCCAAGCCTCAATATCCTCATAGGTAAACTGGGGACAAGAATACCCTCCACAAAGAATTAGAATGGGCATTAACGCCATCACTTTGTGATAATGTGTGGCATGTAGTAAGGCCTCAAGAAATGTTAACTGCTTTTCTCCCCGCTTAATCCCGCTGGAGTATGTACACTCTATAACCCACTTTAGAAGATTTTTGTGTAAAGCTTAGGGATTGGGAATTGAGGGCAAAGGTATTAATCAACTATCAAGATTCAGACACAGATGTTCCTTTGGTCAGCAGCCTCCTAACAATCACATCCTATAGAATTTAAACCAAATTGTGTACACTTTCTCATACATGCCCACATGCCTGCAGGAAAGATAACCTCGACTATACAGTGAAAGGTGGGTAGAGGAGGTAATTAAAATCTGCTATGTAACTCAATCAAAAGCAACTAACTACTTTTAAAAGTATATGGAAAGTTTAAAATGTATATATGGCAAATAGAGGAGCTAAACATTGGCCTATGTCCATCCCTAGCATTCAATGTCTATAATTTACCCATCAGGGATCGTCAACAGTCTTCAACCTAGTCCCTCAGAAGCTTCAGGGGTCCCCTTGTATTCTAAGTACCAAAGGTAGACTCAGACTTGCAAACCAAAATGTGATTTGGTCTCTGCCCCAAGTCAGTACACACTGAACCCAATGCCCCTGCCTATGCCTACCATACCAGGCCACTTAAACTCATCAGGCAGTCAACATGCCTTAGGGAAGCAAAGATGGAGTTCTTGTTCAATCTTCTTTGCTTGATCTCGAAATAAGTTCATGGATGTGAAACACTTTCTGAGCTATAAAAAGCTACACACACAAGTAATTATCATAGCATCATTAACATATGCTACTGGATGTAAGCAAGTTCAACTTGAGAAGGGCAAAGGATGAAGAAACCAAGTGATGAAGGAAGAGCAGCCAGCAACTTGGGACAACTGGGGATGGCTAGACTTGTCCAGGAGTCATCAGCTTCTTGGCCTGGAGGGACTAAAAGCAAATAGAAGTAGCTGTGATATTAGAAATATACATCCAATCTAACGACCAGTCAGAGGCTCTTGGAGTGGATGACTGCGTCAGGCATCAGGATTAACAGTGCAGGTCAACATGCCTTCTGGAGAGAAGGCAAAAGAGGCTTGTTGCTGGTGGAACACTTGGTTGCCACCCATTTCCATTGCCTTCAAGGGAGATATTCCACTCTGTGCTTCTAGCTGAGGAGGTGCTAAAGAGGAGGGGCTACTGGGATCTGAAAAGGCAGTGTTCTATGGGCATTGGGTCTCATGCAGCTCAGACACTGGGGTCAATTCTGCTGGCTTTTAGCCTACAGACCTGTCTGCAGGCAGTATTGACCATGTGGCCCAGAGGCTGCCCAAGCAGCCCTTTCTGGTTGGGCCAGCCCCAGAATGGCATCATCCTCTCCCACACATGCCTGCTTACCCTGGCCTTTAGCTGCTGCTGTGCACCTCCCCACCTCTGCAGCTGTATGTTATTTTACTGAACACCTTGGCTGTCCAGTTCTTATCTTATACTATACAAGCAATGGTAAAGGTAGCCTAAGGGCCTATAGCAGAGGGCTCTCAACCTGAATCTGAAGTCCAGGGTTGAGGTCCTGATTCTGCCATCCATTAGCTACATGTTTCTCCAAGCCCTTTTCCTTTCTAGGTCTTTACTTCCTTGGCCCCCAACAAGGGTAACAATACAGGCCTGGATGGCCTTCCAGGGCAGCTAGAGGGCTCAACGGAGGTGCTGCATGGAAGGTACTTCTTGAGAGGAAAAGACTACAACCTCTGCAAATTGGAAGTATTCCCAAGGAGGGTCTTTCCACCTAAGACTTCAAAGTATCATAGGGCATAGGAACAGAGGACTCAGGACCCCTAAACATAATAAAGGCTAAGAGGGATATCAGTGTCCTAGGTTGAGACTCAGAAGGAGACCAGGGCACACTTCTTCCCTCTAATAATCCTGGCTGCTTGGCCTTTGGGGTGACAGCACCCACCTAGAAGAGCTTCTCATAGCATTTCCCACAGTGGATGGTATCCCTGTGAATGAAGATCTGATCCAGGAGCTCACCCATTGGTTTACTGCAAATCCCGCACTGAAAGAGAAAACAAGATACAGATCAGCACACAGTGAGGCATGGTGAATGAGTTGGGTGGGGAGGGAGCACCTGACTGAGGCAGGCAGACAATGAGCGGAAGGCACACCCTGGACTGTGAAGTAGACAACTTAAAAATGGCAGAAAATAGATGCAAAACCCAAACTAGAAATGAAATAGCAAAACCAGACCCCACAAACACTAGCAGGCGGGATGATCACACAGTGGTTACGAGCACAGGTTTCAGAATTGGGCCTGGGTTTGAGCCCTGAACCCACTAAGCAGATCCTCGAATCACGTTGTTGTAACATTGATGAGATGCCAGAGAAACTTAACTTGTTTATATCAATTAGCCAATGGTAAAATTAGTTTTGTCACACATTAAAACTGGTTTCAGCATATAACGTTATATGCTTCAAGTCACAGAACCTATCGATGACATTAAGTGAGGACTCACTGTATTATGCTTCTGTCATTTTAGCTACTGTGGACCAGGACTTGAACCTCAACTTAGCCAACTGATGGCACTGATCATTTAGGTGGTAATCTCTAGGAACACAGGAAAAAATATCAAGAATCTTGGCTTGCAATGTGCTTCACGCTGTGGAGACCAGGGGCCCTGAAGAGTAGTTATGATGCTGTGGCCATGGGTATCCTCTCTTTTTTCACAATGTAACAGTACCAGCTATTATTGCTTAAAATGTTGTATTAACCTAATAAAGGTAAGAAAAACCTATAATTAAGGATATTGTCAGACTAATTTATACAAGTGAACTTGAGCAGTGGGGTGACATTTCCTGGGAGGAAGCAGAGTGTCGGCTCTGCTGTCAGAACCAGGATTGCAACCCTTGGTTCAGAGCAGCTCTGGAACCCTAGAAAAACAAGTCCCTTTCTACATCTGTGCTCATGGTCCATAGGACAGCTCTCAGGCAGCCAGCCTGCTTTCCAAGAATCTTCCAAGAATATCAGGTCTCACTGTTTTGTCACAACTCCAACTTCTTGAGCCCCAGTCAGGCAAGTGTAAAATCCCTGCCCCTCCATGTCTCCTTCGCCTGTGGGCCTGCTTTCCTACTCCTATTCTCTCTGTGCCATGGGTGAGGAGGCAGCTGCCTTTGCTCATGTTCAGCCACCTGGAAAGTACCCATGTGCCCCTTCAGGTCAGACTCCAGACGCATCTCCCTCACAAAGCCCTCCACCAGTGCTGCCTCTGCTGTCTGCTGGCTCTGCTCCCCTACAAAGCCAACCACAGAAGACAGTTTTCCCAGACTCACTTTCTCCATGTCTGTATGTCCTGTTCTCCTATTAGTCCTCTCTAATCAGGCTCCTGTCACCACCACTCACCCTTTGACTTGGAAGCTCATTCAACTCCCAGTTTTGCAAAGCCTCTCAGATGGAGCTCAGTCATACTGAGTTCATTCAAGCCTTCTCCAGTCTCTGAACCCATAGGACTCCCTAACTCTGGGCAATGCTCTCAATAGCACCACCCTTCTTCCTTACCTTAAAGCAATAGTCATGGCAGCAGATGCCAAGATGTTCGAGGGTAATCTTTGGACAGTCTAGGATCTCTCTGTTGCAGTAAGTACAGATCCCTCCAGTTGTTCTGTGCGATGAAAAACAAGAACCTGGTGGTCAGGCTGGCATGCAGACTACTGATGTTATCTAGTCAGACCCTCTAGTTTGACACAGCTAGGTCCAGGTTTGTTGCCAGTATTCCCAGCCTGCCATCTTTTTCTGTGGTGTGCAATTAGGTACATAGTTCTAGGCTAGATTGGGCCTCTGTAGACCCTCACATTATTTCCAGAAAGTGATCATGTATCTTTACCTTACTCGCTATTGTATGTGTAGATGCCCTGATGAGATTCTAATTCCAGGCAGCTTGCCGCTCTCTGCCCCCAGCCTAGCATATCTACTCCCCTCTACAACAGGAAGACCCATGTCTTCTCCTACAGGAGACATGTCCTTGTACATCCTACCTTGCAACCTGTCTTGCTGGCACTTCTGTTCATGCCTGAGGCCACTGAGCCCTGCCTCTTGGCCCATCCACTTTAGACCCCTGTGATACTCACTGTGTAGCTCAGACATCTCAGACACATTATTTATTCTTCCAGAAATATTGTCTTCACTATGACCTGAGTAAACTGCATGTTTAAGATTCCTTGCCCCCTTATTCTAAGAATTGAAAAACAGAACTTCTTTATCATTAAGACCATCCTGTGAACTGCTGTCATCTAGTGACAGATTTTGAAACTGCAGAGTGAGGCACTCTCCACACCTTCATTCATTGCAAATGAATGGTTCCCTCTGGCTCTTTTCTGGTTTCTCTATGATAGCAACCCCCTTTTCTTCATTTCCCACCCACCACTGTCTTTTGTAGTTTTTTCCTAGTCAGATTTGTTAAGTTCATAAAATGATCAAATAGGTTCTAATTCCAGGGGCCTCTCCTGCTGACATGGGCCCCTTTGGCTTTCAGACACAACCATCTCATTTCTCAGTGGCCCTTTGCATTCAATCTGCTCTTAGCTGGGTTCAAAGGCTTTAGTTGACACAAGTGTAACATCCCAATAAGGGACACACAGTGGTGTGACATCTGAATGTGGATCAGAAGTAGCAAAGCAGTAGACAAAAACAAGTGGACAGTGTGGCAATCTCCCTCAGCTGTTTGCCCTCTATAGACCTGCAACCTCCCTGGTAAGATAGCAGATTTACCTCTCAAAGTATGGCATGCTGGCATAAGGGGGTTTCTTCTCCATGTTGAAGGAGTCCTCAGTGCTGCTGATGCTGCAGGGAGTGTGGTGGGGAAGAGGAGGGCGGAAAATAAGAGCCAGGTCACTACCACAGTCATAAGTGAGGACGCTTTTCTCATTAACACTATGGCCACAAACTGAGGCATGACTCTGCATGACCAGCCATTGTCTGTTATGCTAAATGACAGGGCAAGTCTTAAACTTGGTGCCAAGGACACATAATTCTCTTGAATTAGGAGCCCTTGCATGGGGGTTAAAGAGGATCTGCCATGGTGAACCATGGCTAGGATTTTTGAGGCTGTGTACACCATGAGGACCCCTGTTTCACTGCCCAGTGGGAAAAGAACAGGGCTTTTTCTCCCCACCTATGTGTCTGCACTGTAATGTGCCAGTCATCAGGAGTCACTCACAGCAGAAATTAGACGCTAGAAATGGGGACAAAGAAAACATTCCAGTGTAATACCTGTGCCTGCATTACAGGGTGGGAATAGGAGTGAGAGTTTTTCTTTTTCATCATCATTTATCAATAGTATGACTTTCTATGATAAAAACTAATGGTTAAAAAAATAAAACTATTACCACAGAAGGGCGATTAACTACAAGCCCTGTGGTATACTTTAGTGAAGCTGCCATTCTCATGGGAAACATGTGGTGACCCCCCTGAGGTAGTCAGGAAAAGTGACTGAGAGGTTAAGCAACCTGCTCATGGTCACACCCAAAGGAAGGGGTGAGCTAGAGTTTCAGCCCAGGCTCTGATTTCTTCTGAACATTAAGCTTACCTCTAAGTCTCCTCAGGCAAAAGGGGAAAACATACTGGACTACACGATTCTCACTATCTGATAAAGAAAGTCTGGTTTGTCACAAGGTATAATATTTTCAATGAATGCTAAATTCAATTTTAAAATAGACTTACTTGCCAGAGTATAAGAAGTAAATTTAACACTGATGAGACTGGGAGAAGAAAAACCAAAAGATGGACAAAGTTCAGTCAAGTGACAGTCATACAGGCAAGTGCTAGATGGCCAGGGCAGCTCCCCTGGGGTGCTGGAGGTTTTTCATACATTATTTCTAACCTCAAAACCTCTCTGAACAAAGCTATAGCGACAGAAAATACATCAGGGGCTGATGCTGGTGGTGTGGAGAGCTGCTAATGGGTATGGGGTTTCCTAAAAGGTGATGAAAATGTTCACAGGGAAGTGGATAGTGGTAATGGCGGCACAACATTGTGAATGTACTAAAAACTACTGGGCTGTACACTTTTAAAGTGAAGTTTGTGATATGCAAATTATATCTAAAAAATGATGGTGAGGAAAAACCACCCTAAGGAGTTATAGATGAAGAAACTGAATCTCAGATAAGTTAATTATCTTGTCCAGAATAATCCAGCCAATGGGGGCAAGGTGGGGCTTGAACATGACCCCCAACTTCATGCTCATCATTTCAGAGCACCAGTGAAAACTTGCCCAGAATCCCCAGAGGCTCCATCCTGAAATAAGGCCAGGATACTTCTCTCTGTCACTAAAATCCTCACCCTAGCAGTGAGATGGTGTCTCATAAAAAACATTTCCAGGGGGATGCTGTCTGAGTGTGGGTTTTTTTTATTGTCACCCAAGGACATGTCTATTGATTTTAGAGGGACAGGAAAGGAGAGAGAGAGAGACAGGGAGAGAAACCTTGATATGAGAGAGAAACATTGATAAGTTGCCTCTTACACGCGCTTGACTGGGACTGAACCTGGGACCCAGGCATGTGCCCTGACAGGGAATAGAACTCATGACTCTTTGGTTCACAGGATGACACTCCAACCAACTGACCCATACCAGCCAGGGCTGTGTGGATTGTTTTTAATTGATGTGGCATGGAGGAACCCTTCCATATGGCTTCAAGAAGCAAGCAAATGAAGACATGATGAGTGAAAAGTTATGCATATATCAGGATCTGAAGTCAAATGTGTGTTCAAATGAGACAACTTGACATGCTGGAAAGGGTATGGGAACCAAAGAGAGGAGTCTCATGTCCTGGAACAAGATTAAATTAACTTTATGGTCTCTAAGGGTCCCATCACTTCTGTAAGCAGTGGTGCTCTCAGTATTTCTCAAAAAAACCCCAAAAGCTAGTCATCGAGAAACAGAGAGGCAGAAAGGATGGCACTGGAAGTTGTGTGTAGAATGACTTAATGATACAGGGGGAACGCAAACACACCGAGATAGGCAGAACAGCTGGAAATGCGCAGATCATGTCCGTCAGCAGTTACATTATTCATCCATTCAACAAATGATTACATAGAAGCTACTCCGGGCCAAGTCCTGGATGAGGTACTGGGGATGCAGGAGTAAGGACAACAGAGTGCCTTGCAGGAGAAGGCCACAACATGAACTATTCAGGGACTTGCTCTTACCTGCTGTAGTGTGAAGACACCGGCTTCCTGGAAGATACCTCACTGGCATTCATGTACTCCTTCATGAAGAGAATCCCTTTGCTGTAGATTCAGCATAGCAGAACAGAAAGAAGTATACTGAAAGATTCCAAGGGACTGGGCCTGTCCCAAAGGAGGGGTTCAGTGCTGGGAGGATCCCCCAGCTGGTTTGATGGAAGTGAAGGAGCTAATGGGAAGGCCTGGGAACAGAGGTGCTGGTGTGCTCCAGCTGCTGCTGGGCAAGGACAGCAGCAAAGGGAAGCTGCCGGACTGCTGAGCTCACTGCGAACTCAGGCTGAAATCAAAGCCCATGGGTTCAGTTTGCTGTGTATGGAGGTGAGAGCCCTACCTAGAAAGAGGGTCCCTGCAGCAAGTGGTGATATATTCTCCTTCACACAGATATCGACACGACCGCAGCCTGCCCCACCCCACTGACTTCAGTACCGTGGACTTTCCATCCCTCCTCTCTGACTGCACTTTATTCCCCTTCTCCTGGGACCAGGAGAGCCTCCAACTCTCAAACTTAGACTGTTGGTCCTCTCTACTCTGTGTGAGTCTCCATCAGCAATTTAACCTCTCTCTTGTCATTCATGGAGCTCCAGAAGCTCAGAAGGCACCTCATCTTGGCCAGGCCCCTGGTGACACTGGAACCAAGGAATGCCTCATGCTGGGCTGACTGCATTCCCAAATTTAGCCATTTCTGTGCCTGATGTCAGCAGAGGCACTTTTGATCCTCTCCACACATGAACCTCACTCAGCCTCCCCATAATGGTTCCCTTCCTACACTCTAAAACAGTAGGTGAGGCCAGGAATGCAGGTGAGGGAGTGGGTGTGTGCCTCTCCTTGCAATGGGTAACAAGAGGGAGACAGACATATGCCCAGGCCTCAGAGGGGTTTCTTTGGCCTTTCTAGCAATGTTCCCTGAGAGTAATTACCAAGGTCCTATTGATGGCAGAGCCCTAGGAAGTACCACCTCAGCTTATCGGGATAGGGACTCAGGCTGTGCTATGTGGCCCCTTAACCAATGGGCTGCTGGGAGTTGAGGGAGGCACTAAAGTTAATGTCAGGGAAGAACAGAAGCCTAGTTCTTTAGCTCTAGGGAGCAAACAGCCCAGAGAACATATCCCAGGTTGTTCCTTCTTACCTGAGTGAGCTGGGGTCCAATTCACTTGGGGAGGCTGGGATGTAAACTTGAGACTGCTCAGTGGCAGCAGTGACCATAACAGTGATCATAACGCTTGAGGGGTTTCTCACCATGAAAGAGGTAGAGGAAGGGGTGAGTGTGCCCATATGGAAAGCTGACATCAAACAGGGTTGAACAGGGTTTTTGAGCCCTAATCTTCAGACTGCCCTTCAAAGAGTTTTTCTAAAAACGCCAATGTCTCTGAAATAGTCCTTGCAAATCACTGAACTTTTGCTCTTTGAGACTCCTGAGATCAATAGGTGGTACCATCCACTTTACATATGAGAAAACCCAGGCTAAGTGAGCCAGGTCACCCTGTGGGTCAGTGGCAGGACCCCAATCTTCCAGTATCCACCAAGAACTTCCCATTGCAACCAAGAACCTTGGCCTGTGACTTACTTGCTTACAGCATATCCATGGGGCTACTAGGGACTGGACAGACAGCCCAGCTCAACCCCTCACTAGAAGGGACAGCCCCTTCGTAGGATCAGCTTCCCTTGCTCCAACCTGCCAGTGAACTCTTTGGAGAACAGAAGGCTGAGGGAGAGAGGGACAAATGAACTTAAGCATCACAAAGGAAGAGACTTGGATGCAGTTCATTCTGGAAGGTATCACCCGTGAGCAGAGGCAAGAAACTGACAGGTATAATGGTTTTTATGAATCTCCATCTTTGACTACAACATACATAGCCCTTGGCCTGGAATCTGACCTAGCCTGCTCACTAGGTCTTTCTCTGGCCAGGCCCTTAGTTACTCTCACTTTGCCTGCTCCCAGGTTACCAATCCCATAGTAAAGCTGCTGCAGCTGCCCACTGCAATTCAGGGCATCCTGCTTGGCACCACCACTGCCACTCTTGCCACCCCTGCCCCATTTTTGCCATCCATATCACATCTGCCCACTGTCCAGGAGCCTCAGGCCAGCTCTGGGTGCACACTGCCCTGGGCTGAAAGCAGTTTCTCTCCAACATGCTGCTGCTCAGATCATGGTCTGGATGTGGTCTGCTTCCACCTTGAGTAGGCTCTGGGTATCATTCCCTTGCCAGAGAATCCAGTGCCTAAGACCTCACGTAGTTTAAGAGTGGGGAGGGGGGAAAGAATTATGATCTATCACCTGCTTGCCTCCCCAGTCTCATCTTCTTAAATGATGTCACATGTACCTGAAGCTCTAACTATACTGAATGACCTCTCCTGTACCTTTGCATGTAGCACCGCCTTCTCTTTCAGGAAGCCCTTCCAGAGTACCTGCCCTTTCACCTCAGGTCTCAAGGTGCCCAGTCAATCTGTGCATATTCCTATATCACCATGTCACACATACATGCACCATGGAAACTAGAGGAGGTGGATGGGCTGAGAGGGAAAGCCCCACAGAGGAACCTGGAAAGACAGACAGAGGATAAAATACAGAGCCAGAGAGTGACTAAAAGACAACTGACTATAACAGGAAGGAAACAGCATCCTCTTATGATTGAACAACAAAGTGTCTGGCATCCTCTGATCCACACCCAGTACAACAGTCATGGGGATATCAGAAGGAGCAAGGTAAAACATAATATGAGCAATGGGAAACCTCCAATTACTGAAAACCTCCACCTCCCTCCTGCAGCCGTCTACCTCTGGTCTACAAGCTCCAGCCCTAGCCCCACCCACCTGGTGTCCTATCCCTTCCTCACTTCACTTCCTGCCCTCCAACCACAATGACCTCCTTTCAGTCCCTTGTTATAGGCTCCCTCTGTCATTATGACCTCTGTACATGCTGTTTCCTCTACCCATGTTTTGTTTTCCCAGGTTCATTGCCAGGCTGGCTCTTCCTTGTGGGTTAGGTCTCAACTGAACTGTCCCTTTCTCAGCAGAAAAAGTTTTCGCAGAACCATCCTAGCTACAACAGCCCCTACCCTGGCCTCTCTCCATCAGAGCACTTAGTTTCTTTCTTTTCTGGGCTTATCACAAAAAGAGAGGCAGCAGATATAGCACAGCGATTAGCAGTACAGGCTCTGGGCTCTGACTGTCTGGGTTCTAATCCCTGTTAGGCTCCTGCCTAGTTGGATGAATGTTTGCAAAGCTATTTAACCTCCCTCTGCCTCAGCTTCTGATCTGTAGAACAGAGATAATAGTACCTTCCCATAAGGTTGGTGTGAGAATTGAGCATGCATAAAGCATGAGAATGGTGCCTGCACATTCTCAGCACATGGCAAGTGCTAATAGGTATCACTATGGTGTTTTTGTTATCGTGTTTATTCATGGGTATGCTGTGTCCCCCTTGAGGGCAGGTGGGCAGGGCCCTGGCCATCTTGTTCAATATGTTTATGGCCACTGCCTGCAACTGGCTCACATGAAGCTATTCCCAAATTCATGGCCACATTGGGAAAAGATCTCTGAGGAGCAATGGGATCACCTAAATGCTGCCATGCAAGGCCAAACTGGTGGTGGGAGCAGTGGAAGACTTCACTGAACTTCCTTTATCTTTGGCAGGGAGTCCCATATACACCAGGGCACACATTCCTCAGAGATCTTCCATCTCCATGAATGGCAAAGGCACCCCACATCCCTCTCCAGAGCCAGGTATTCATGGTCCAGATAGCTGCTGGACAACATGGTTCTCTGTGCCAGATTTAGTTTAATGGATTTGATGCTGTGGTTCAAAACTGAGGTCCATGTATACCTATTCCTCAGATGCTCATGGCTGCTCAGCTTCCCACTGGCTCCTAACCACTCATACCTGTAGAAGGTAAATGGCATGCTCAGTGTGTCAGGGTTTGTTCTGGGTTGTGAAACATGACAAAACCCTGCCTGTAGGAGCAGGAGCCTAGCACAGTGTAGCCCAGAGAACTCTTACCTGCTGGCCTGGCTCTCCAAGTCCACAAGCTGCTGGGGTTTTATGGGGCTGCTCTTCCCGTCTGCACTGCTGGAGTCTTCAGGCTGCTGGGCAAATACAGCTGGGTCTTCCTGGCCATCTCGCACAGCTCCAGGCATTTCCTGCCAGTTCTTTCCCAGCTTAGTGATCACATTCTTCTCCTGAAAACCAGCCAAGGAGCTGGGGAAAAATGAACACCTTTATGGAGCGAGTATTGTAGGACTGGTGCCTGCTCATTCTCTGCAAGCTCATGCCACCACCCATGGGCATGGCAGCTCCTCTCTTGGAGGGTGGGCAGAAAGAAGCGCAGCATGTCCTCTGAGTTGGGAAGCAGTCTACTTCTTCCTTAAGAGGACCCCAGTACTGCTACACCCTTCCCACTGACAAAGGCCATCCCCACATATGGTAGGTGAAGCCTAAGTCTTTTATGCTTTTGCCACCCCATGAATTCAGCAGGGAGGGAGTGGCTTCCTGAATGTCCCAGGCATCAAGGTCTTCGGGAGGTCTTCCTTCTTCCCTGGCTCATATCACACCAACATCTGTACACCCTTCCCAACACCATTCCCTTCCTAAGTTGCTTCCAAGGGCTTTGCTCTCTCTGCTGGTTCCTCCTTCAGAATCTCAATCCTATGTGATGGTGGGGCTGCCCGGTGGCCTCAGACACTAAAACTGTCATATGCCCACTAGGCCACAGGCAAAGACTAAGTCAGATTATTGAGAGCATAAACCCAGCATTCCATAAAATGGAAACCGAGTTCACCATCACCTTGACTCTGGCTCATCCTGAACTCAAACCTCCCAGAATCAGCAGCCTGCCTTCAATTGATGGTGGGGTTACCCAGGGACAAGAAGACCATACCACCACCTACCTCCAGCCCTGGGACACTTTATTTATGAAAGTTAACCCCATAGTAGGAAGACTCCATGCCTTCAAGCAGGAATAACAGGAACCAATGATCATATTGCCGATATTTGGACAGTATGCCCTGAAAGCAATGTGACTCTTCAGCCTCTGGTGGAAGGAACCAAAAAACCTCAGCAAGGAGAAGCCAAATACCATTTCCAGCTGTACCTGGCAGATCTGCAGGCAAGTGGGTACTGTGCCTTGCTGTGCTGCTTTTATTGACAATCTGCTGCAGCCCAGTCAGATACCAAAAATGCTCTGCTTAGATAATGCCAGTCCTTTGGCACCAGGAGACCCTGACACACCATCTTCAGCTCTGCCTGTGACATACAAACAAACCTGGAAGGCCTAAAGAGTTTGTCTGCTGACTGGGAGCCCTGAAGTAGCTTTACCGTGGACTTACAGTCCTGTTGTATCCCATGTCCTCTATAGAACTATGGTAATGCAGGTTGTCCTCACCAAATTTGTGAATAAAGCCACAATTGTCTTCAAAGAGCAATTTGGGGTTCTACTGCAACACACAAACAAGTATGAATAACGGTCCTTCACTCTTGCCCTACAGTTATAGGAGGTGCAACCCATCTGATGTACAAAAACGAAATCTTAATAAAATGTCACAGGAAGTCTTGCTGAGCAATGTCACAGCCTAGAGGTCTTCCAGGCCCATAATGAATTATCTGGAAGTCAGGCATTTAGAGATAGGCAAGGTAATACTTCTGGCTTTAACTAGATCAAAGATCTAGTAGCCCAATACAGCTACTGCCAATTCTCAACACAATCACAATCACTGCATGGGAAAGAACACTGCCTTCCACTCTTGTACCTCCTCCAACAGACTCCTCTACTGGTTGACAGTAGCTGTCCACAGTGAATAAATTTGCTTAAAGTTCACCTGTTCTTCATGCAGAAAGACCTGAAATGGCCAGATTGCAACAAAACAAAGGAAAACACCTTATGTGTTAGATGTAAAGCCTGATAATACAAGTTCAGTGGAAATAATATGAGCTACTCTGTCTTACTAAGTGAAATCGCGCCAATAAAGCTGGTAAAGGGGAGCAAGGCCAGCTTTCTGAGTGTCCTTGAATAGTTATGATGAAAGGAGATACTTCTCTTGGGCAGCTTATTTATCTCTAACTTTTTATAAACTTCGGGCCAGGAAATGCTTTACGCATACAAATCCATTAACCCGATCAGCAACCCTGTGTGACAGGAACTATTAATATGTGTGTTCTAAAAGTGAGGAAATTGAAGCACAGAGTTGATAAGATATCCAAGGCCACAGGGCAAGTCACAGAGCTCAGATTTAAAATCAACCACTGGAGTCCAGGCTCTTAATCACTGTACTATATCACCTCTTTCTGTACAAGACCAAGTTAGAAAGGGTAGAATTCCTCCAGTTTGGGACAGTTCCACTGCCCTACAGGATCTCCCCGCTCACCCCCATCACCCTTCCTCACCCAACTCTTGGGAACTAAGCCCCTCCCCACAGAGACCCAGAACCCAGAGCAGGTAGGTCAGCCCTGGGGTCCCTTGTGAGTGTTTGGTTCAGCTGCCCTCCCCACGTGTCACAGCCCGCGCCCCCGGACAACTCTGATGACCAGGGTCCAGGGACGGCTGATTCCAGGGCACCCTGCCAAACAGGATCGGGCCACAGGATCCCCCTTCGGCTGCATGCAGGTACTCAACTCCCTTCCTCTCTCCCACCTCCGCATGGACTACGGTGGTAGAAGGGGCTTCAACTCCAAGGACAGTGGAACGACACGTTCGCCAGGCTAACGGGGGAAGGGCAGCTGGAGTCCAAGGCGGCCCGGCCCATCTGTTATCCTCGCGCGCCATCTGTCGGCCGACGCGGGCACGGCCGCAAGAGGACCGCTGAGGAACCCGTTTTCCGGGTGGGCAGCCATTTCACTTTGTGGATGGTCGCATTTCCCGACAGGCACTTCGACCAGAACTTGCAGCTGCAGGGAAAATGGCGGCTTGCGCAGGCGCACACACGCTGGGAGTAAGCTCACATGCCGGACGCAGGTGCACGCACACACGAGCTCAACGCACGCACGCACAAGCGCACGCAGAAAGGTTTCATGCTTATGCGCAGGCGCCCGCACGTACGCAGGCCGGGAGCAGGCGCACGCAAGCACGAGCGTAAAGCACGCACGCACAGGCGTATGTAGAACGGTTTCATGCTTGTGCGCAGGCGCGCGCATGCACGCATAGGCGCACGCAGACAGGTTTCATGCTTTGACGCAGCGGCACGCACGCAGGCCGGGCGCGGACTCAGAACACGCACACGCAAGCGCATACAGGGTCTCATGGCCCCACTAGATGCAAACGCGCGCAGGCGCACGTCTTCTGTCGCCGCCCAGACCGCGTGGAGATGCTACCCTTTTTTCTTCAGGCCCCGGGAAGATTCCACCCTTTTTTCTTCCCAGTCCAGAATCTCCTGGCTTTCCATAAAGATCGTGAAAGCTCTAGAACAGAGTTTGTCAACTACGTCTCTGTTGACATTTTGTACTGGATAACTCTTGTGGTGGGGGCTATCCTGTGCATTGTAGGACTTTGGGCAGCATCCCTGGTTTCCACCTGCTATTTTTCAGTAGCACCTTCCTTCCAGCTGTGAGAATCAGTAGTGTCTCTAGACACTGCTAAGTGACCCCTAGAGGATGAGGAGGTTCAGAACCAGCACTCTACAACAATGGTTCTTAACCTAGACTGGACATGAGAATAAACTGGGAGTTTTTAAAAAGATACTGATGGCCCTGGATGGTGTGGCTCAGTGGATTGAGCACCAGCCTGCAAACCGAGGGGTCGCCGGTTCGATTCCCAGTTGGGGCACATGCCTGGGTTGCAGGTCAGGTCCCCAGTAAGGGACGCGTGAGAGGCAACCACACATTGACGCTTCTCTCTCTTTTTCTCCCTTCCATTCTGTCTAAAACACAAATAAAAAAATATTTTTTAAAAGAAAAAACGAAAAGACATTGATGGCAGAGCCCCATCCCAGAACAATTAAATCTAATCTCTGTGTAGAGCTCGGGAGGCTTTTTCTTTTTATGTTTAAAAACACTTCCTGAGTGATTCTCAAGTGCAGCTAGAGTTGTAAAACACCTGTTTGAGAAAGTCTGAATTCATTTTGCAAACTTTTACCCATCAGAGAAAAATGTAGTTTCCAGCCTGGTCACATGTAAAGAAGTAACTGCAATGTAGTGTGAAAATGCAAAAATGCACTCACCTTTTAAACATCTAAATTACACCATGTTCCTCTTTGGCTTAAATTTGAAATAAGATCCAGCCTCCCATTCCTGGCTTACCAAGGCTTTGCTCCATCTAAAGTCCCCCTCACTGGGAAGGCTCCAGCCACTCTGTGCTTTGGAACATGCTTAGCAGGTTCCCACTGCAGGGTTTTTAGGTTTTCAGTTCCCTGTATGCAGCTCTTTTCTCCTTGCTTTTCCTAGAATTAGTTCCTTCTCATTAGAGGATATTTGAGCCACCTCCCTCTCTCTACCCATCTAAGCAGTAGCCCCCCTCACTGCCATCGCTCTATCTCAGCACTCTGGCTATTTCCTTCAGAGTACCATTCTTCCCAGGAGGCACAGAAACCTGGGTTCCAAGTCTTTGTTCTTCATTCTAATTAGGTGCAAATTTGGCAGGATTGTGGGGAGGACTGTATGAGACATTGTGAGCAGAGGGCTGTGCACAAAGCATGTGCCCCAAAAGTGAGTAACTGTTGTGATCTTTAACAAACCTCCTATTCCATTGTTCCCCCACAAGGATCCTCAGTGCCAGTCACACTCAGCTACATACAGTGCCCAGAAAGCACCAGGCTTATTGGAGTCCTTTGTATATACTGTTCCCTTTGCTCAGAGGACTCCTATTCACCTTTCAAGATTCACTTCAAAACCCACCTTCCCCACAATGCCACTATGCCTGCCTCCCTTCCCGTGCTCCAGCCTGATGTGTTGTTCCTCTCTGGGCCAGGCTTTGCTCCTCATCAGCCATGTCTGAGTTGTCTGTGTGCTTCAGCCTCCAGCACAGGGCAGTTGCTGTCTGAGTGGTTGCTCACTGAAAGAGTGGGTGACTTCCTGATTGTGCAGGACTTCCTGACTAAAGGCAACATGATGTGTTGGAAGGCTCCATGTACCCAGAGGCAGAGGCTACAGGGTTTCAACTGGGGCTTTGGCCCTTGCCATGTGCCTTGGGCCGGCTCATAGGCCTCGCTGGCCTCACCTTCCCAGCCAAAGGCTAATGTAAACTTGAGCTGTCTCTCTCTACCACAGAAGCTCAGCACTGCTGGATGATGTCTTACCCCTTCAAGTTTGCCTCCGTGTTCTCCAGGTCTGCTGAGCTGTTGCTCTTTATGTCAGCTGGTATAGCAGAGGCCAAAGTTGCAACACAGCTGAGGGAGAAAGCACACAGAACCACTGAGACCTCAGATCAAAAGAGACTGGGGGCCCAGGCCTTCCCCTTCCCAGCTGCCTTCTCACATGAAGGGGCACCTATATCTCTGTCAGTAAATGCTTTGCCATTAGTGTGGCACAGACGCTACTGTGGGTGATAAAATCTTGTGAGCCCTGGCTGTAGTCTTAGCACCTGAGTTCAAGACAAATTATTACCTGACCAGTATGAGGGTCCCTAAGGAAGTCTCCTGATTTTAGATTTCAGTGTCCTTGTCTTACCAACACCTCTAGGGAGTCCAGAAAGATCATCCCTTACTAAATGCTCCACACACCCACTGCAAAATGGCCACTCTCACTGGTGGATTGGTAGATGAAATAAGGCAGAAGCCTGCAGCCTGGGAATACACAACTTCTTCCCATTGTACCTTTGTGCCCCTGGAGCCATGTGTCCTCCCCAACTGCCTCCATGTGCTCCCTGGGATTCCTCTCCGTGGCTCCTACTTGCTGGGCCAGGCTGCAGTCCCCACAGGACTGAGACCTCCTAGCAGGGCCTCTTCTCAGCTTCTGCCCCCCGATGTGCCCCTTCTGCCACCTCAACTTGGGTCCCTGTGGGTAGGTGCTGGGCTGTCTGGGTCACCTGCCTTATCATTTATCCTCCCTCCCCTACTGCCCCTAGTGTGTGTTGAGCTGCAGGTCAGGGACCCTCCCAACCTTCCCTCTCCTGTGGTGATCACCTGATAGGAAGCTGGCATGGACCTGAGAAGTGTGAGGGGTATTCTGGGGCACTGGAGCTGAGGTTTAACCCTGAAGGCTGTGTATGGCAATGGGAATGATTACCAGATAGTTACCCCACCCTTACCTGGTGACCACTGATCCAGATTTACGAGGATGAGAGTTGGCACCAAGCACATCCTCATCATCCAGGAGAGGGGTGAAGCCAGAAGCTGAGCACACCCTGTGGAAGGAGGCCAAGCTCAGTCTGGGTTCAGGACTCTGTATGTCTGCTCCTTTCTGAGAGGGTAGCTTCTGATCCTGACAGATAATGGGAACTGAGGAGCTGCTCAAATGGATTCTCAGGGCACAATACTCACAATTCACAGCCATCCAACACCGGGGCAATGTTGCCTAGTGGTTAAGTCCATTCTCCCTGGAGGCACATTGCCTGGATTCAAATCACAGCTTTGCTACCTCATATCACCTGGCCTTGTGACCTCATGTGACCTTGGACACATCACCTGAGTTCTTTGGGCCTCAGTTTTATCTTCAGTGAAATGGAGATGATAATTGTGTCTGCCTCACAAGTGTTCTGAGAAGAGTAAATGAGTTAATAAATGCCACGTACTTAAAATAATGCCTGGGCCCTAGCATGTGCTGAAGTGTTCCTGTTATTAATACTGAGCCCTGTGACCATTTACAGTCCATCTGTATCAATTAACTTGATACAAATTGGGTAGGCACTCTGTTACCCAGCCTTCCCAGGCCAGGCCACATTCTCTGCCTCTCAGTAAGATTGACCCTCACAGCACACCAAGCAGTCACAGCTCACAGGACATCTTATCGCCTACGCAATGCAAGCCTTCACCCTTCATTTACATAGCACACTCACTAGGAATTTCTGGTGTTTGTTCCTAAATCTGTTCACGCCAATTGTACTTGCAACCACAATCATTAAATTATTAAGTAAATTCATGAAAATTAATGGAAAAGAGGGTGGTTGTTTCTTCCATGAGAAACAATCTTTTCTTTGGAAAGACAGTAAAGGTAAGTTTCTTAAAAATCAGTGTAAGACAACATAAAAGATTGGGTTAAAAAATCATAGAAATCTAGAAGATTCTTCAGCTTATTTTGCAAGTTAATTTGAGGTTTGGCTTCATTTAAAAAAAACTGAAAGCAGCAAGCAAAAACTTCATTTTGTGAGGGTATGTAAGCAGGAAGGATGACCTGGATGAATATTAAAAATTGAAGCAGCGAAGAACCAGACCCCATGACATTGGACCAGAGGTCCTCCATGACAGCCACCAGCCAATTGAGTCAATCTGCACACCTTGCTGGCCAGCACACGGTGATACAGGTTACAGGTGTTGGCTCTCACACAGTCCTCCCCATAAGTGACAGCTCAAAGAACTGAGGCCCTGGCCCAGTGGCCTCTCCTGCCACCTGCTGAGGCACAGTGGTCAGAGGCTGGGTCCTGCTGTCCCCTTCCTATGTTGGCTTGGGCTTCTGGATTTAGAAGCCAGGATTCTGGGTCCAAACATCAGTTGCAAAATAGTCAAGTTAGTGAGGGCAACTAGTGGGCGCCCCAGTGGGCTCAGGGAAGCAGGACCAGCTGGGAGAGCCAGTGGGGAAAGCAGTTGGCAGGAGCTCCTCCTCAGGATGCCCCTGTGGCCTGACTGCCCTAGGGCAGGGTGCTGGCAGGCAGTGTGCAGTCAGGCTCTCTGCAGGCACTGGCTTTGCCATTCTTCTCTGGCCATCTGTTCTGAACCATAAGGGTTCTAGTACAGCTTGAAGCTGAACTATCTGTGCCAACATCTACACACCTAACCTTTGTCACCAGGATGACTCATGCTTGGTTTGGAACCACTTGGGGACAGATGGGACCTTGTTACTTCCCAAATCACCTGAGAAAGTAGCCCCTGACTCTACCCAGGTCCAAGAACTTAGAGCCCAGCTTGTCTCCTAGCTTGTCTTACTGGGGCCACTGCTTTTCCTCTCATGAAAGCTCAGTGCACAGCTGGCCAGGGAGGAGGGTGGTGTGGGAAAAAGAGGCTTTGGGGGTTTTGGAAGGGACGGGAGAAAGCAGCTTCTAGCTTGTTCTCAGAGGTCAGCAAAAAAGCAAGAAAGCACCAATTGATCCATCATTTGGTCATTCATTTGTTAGTTTGTCCCTTCACTCATTCTATCTACCCAGTGCCTGCCCAGGCAGGGGCTGGCCCTCCAGCTGCAAGTGGGACCTTTTGCCTACTCTGGAGGAACTTGAGAGCCAGTGGCAGAGGGGAGGAGGAAGAATAAGATTCAAGCATAGGTAATTCTCAGAAGTGGTAATCCTAGGTACAAAGGATGTGGTGGGTGCTGAAGTGCTGGAGATGGGAGATGGAGTACAGAAATGACCAGTGCTCTGCCCCCAGCAGTCCAAGCAGTTTGAGCTGCTTGACCCTGGCCTGTCACCAGGGACATGAGAGAATCAACAGCTTGGGGCCACCTGCTTTCTCTGGGCAGCTCACCCTACTCTCCCAGAGCTGATGTCTGCTCCAGCCAGGCCTTCAGGTAGGGAGCCCATGGCTCTGGATCCCACGATGCCATCCCTTGATTGTGCATGCGACCTGTTGTGGAAAGAGAGGCATGTGCTGATTCTGATTGGGTTTTAATTTAATCCAACTCACATGTCCTGAGAGTGGGTCTCAAGGACCAGAAACCTGGACCCTGGGCTGTCATCCTGCACTGCTCCAACTGGAACCAAGATAATATCAGCAAATATTTCTGATTTTCTTCCAAACTTTTTGTGCTGGGAGCAGGAGTGGAATCAAGAAACAGAGCAAGGTCGCAACTCAGGAGGAGGATAGCACAATGACCGGGCAATGGCCAACACAACATGGCACAGGCATTTGAGGCCACTAATAATTAAATCATAGATCCCAGGGCAGAGACAAGTTTCCCTCACCCATCCTGGGTCCCCCTTCCCTCATTCCCATGGCTGAGTTGCAGCTAGAGTGTGGGGCTCCATACTAGAAGATGGTGGGCACTTATCCACTACTGGCTACCAGCTTCCCACTGAGGAAATACCCAACTTTCAGCCACTGATCACCACACCTAGGATCCTCTGGTCAGTGGGATGGTCTTAGGATGGCTGGGCACAACTATCCCCTCTGGACTCATCATTCCTCACCATGCCTCTACCTCCCATCCTTGCCCCCCCCCCAAGTCTCCCTTTGTCCACAGGTCATTCTGGAAGTCCCTGTTAGATGCTCTGCTGGGGTCCATGCATTCTTTGGTCACTGACTTTCCCATACTGATAGCTTGGCAGTCTTGCTTGCCCTGGCCATCAGCAGGGCTACTTTCAATGGAGTAAAAGCACAGCGAGGTTGGGCCAAGGGCTGGAGTAGGGGTGGCCTGGCCTTGAGTTTTATCTTCCTCTGCAACTGGTTCCCTGAGGGACCTTGGCAGGAGCCTGCCCCATCTCCAGACCTCATGTATTCCTTCATTCATTATTCCAACAGATATTCACTGAGAACACAGTGAGTAGAACAGTCCTGATCCCTGTTCCATCCATAGACCTTGGAGTGGGAGCCATATGGGCTCTATGTCTCTCCACTGAGTTAGTTACCTTTCAGAGTCTGGATTGGGGCCCTTAAAGGCCTCATCACCAGCCAAGTCTCTCTTAGGCTCTCTGGGGTTGAGGGTTTCCTTGTCTTTGGAATCTGGGAGAGATCTACAGAGGAAAGAAACATAAGTTAACAAACCAGCAGTCACCCACACTCAGGTGGAGGCAGTTACCTCATCCCAAAATGTCAGCTGTCTCCATGGAGATTAAAACCTCATATTTCACGATTGACCAATTCTCAAATCTCATTTCTAATAACTACTGTTGATTGAGGACCAGACCATGGCTCTGCATATATTAACTCTCCACATCAACCCAAAGACAGGGGCACTGTTATTATTCATGTCTACTTTCCAGATGAGCAAAATGAGGCACTGAGAGCCCGAGCGACTAATCCCAAGTTCCACAGATAACAAAGGGGAAGAGCCAGGAATTGAACCCAGCCAATCTGACTTCAGAGTTCTGAACTATAATCTTCTGTGGTGTAAGACTGATCCTAACCTCCTAATTCAATCTCTTTCTATGAGGTTATCAGGGAGCCTCATGGTGTCAAACAGAACAGAGACACCTCTATTATTATTGCCATTCAGGACCACTGACCCAGTGGAACTTTACAACCTTCTCTCCCCCATCCGTCCATCATGGCTCTGTGACATCACACTCTGCCTCCTTTGCCACACCTTCCCAGTCTCTGCCTTCTTCTCTTCAGCCCCTCAAACTTTGGTGTTCCTAGTGTTCATCTCCACCTGTATGCTCTGTCACCTTGGCCACCTCCTCTGTTTCCATGGCATCAACTGGCCCCTCTGCTTGTTCCCATCTCTCCTCCATGTTCCTGACTTATACCCCCACTGTCTCCCAGATTGACCTTCTGGTAGCTAGTGCTAAACCTGGCCAGACCTGAATACTGCCCCCAGCTGCCCGCAGGGAGGATGGCCAAGCAGCTGCCTCCTCCATACTGTGGACCCTGTCTCCTTGATTACCTTGACATTGTACCCCATGTAAACATCAACATTAAGCCCCATTATTTCAGCTCTCATCTGTCTGCATATAACATGGAAATATCTTGAACTCTGACCTCTCCCCCACACCTCAGCCACAAACCCTCAAATTCCTCCTAGTAATATATATGCATTTGGATGCCTACAAATAGTCTCACCATATATTCATGCAAAAAAATACTAAGTATTTGTATCACTCTCTCCCTCGGTTTCCACTACTGTAGTGAATTATGAAGCAAAAAGTGCAGGGTGGAAGCCAGGCAGTCTGGGTGAGAGTCTTGGATATGCCTGCTCTTGGCTTCAGGGTCTGTTTCCTCACCTGTAAAATGGATACAGTGACTGCACCTACTTGGGATAGCACAGGGCATGGCGAGTTCTAGCTTTCCTTCTTTCTAACTTGATTCTCCTGCTGGAAAATGAGAGAAGGGTGCTCTAGGAGCTCTCAATGGGCTATTGTACCTTGGCCACTCCCAGGTCAAGTGTCAGAAGCCTTATGGCTTCCTTGGAGGCAGCCTGGCTTCCTTCTGCATTTCTGGGGGTCACTTTTCCTGTTTCTCAGAGACTGATTACCTTAGGAAAACCAATGAAGTAGCCTCCAATGTTGCCTTATTAAAGATATTGTCACATTAGATGATTCTTGATCATTCCAGTAACAAACACTCCTGCACTCCTGTTCTGGGCCATGCCCTGTGCTGGGGCCTAAAGAGAATGAAATCTCTGCCCCCCAGGCACTCAGGGGTAGTGGAGCAAGCTGATCCATGAGAGGACAACTGTGTAGAAGATTCTCTGGTGGAGGTATGAACACAGCACTGTTAGAGCTCAGTGGGGGAATCCCCTCACAGATGCTACCTTAGAAAGAAATGCAGCCAGGGAGGTGCCCCAGAAGGGAGACATCTGTGATGGGACCTAAAATTGCAGAGAAGAAAGAGCATCCCAGGCAGAGCCTACAGCCTGCACAGAGGAATAGTGCTGGGAGACATATGGAGGTCTGGAATACTGAAGTGGAGGGCCCAGGGAGGGAAGGTATATGAGGGGAGCCAGGGAAGAGGGTGAGGGGAAGGGCCAGGTGAGGTATCGAATTCAGGCTACAGAACCTAAATGGGGAGCTCCATTGTAGGGTTTTTCCTCAGTGGGCTGGGATGACTATTTCTACCTTTTAGAAATGTTACTCAGGTAAAGATGTGGAGGAAGGTCTGGAGATAGGGGCCTAAAAGACAGTTGCAGACAGCTGGGTGAGTAATTGTTGAGGCCTGGACCCAGAGTAGGACAGTAGGGACAGAAATGTCTCTAAAATAGAATGGACAGGGGTCAGTGCCTGACTGGGGCAGGGCTGTAGAGAGGGAGGAGCCAAGGAGGAGAGTAAAGGGACATAGAGATCCATCAGGACTTATCTTGGATGTGTCACTTCCTCCTAGGAGCCTTCCTTAACCACCCCCATCCCCATGCTGGTGACAGACCCCTGCTCCGAGCTCCCAGTGTTTCAGAGATTATCTTGGGCATACACTCTGGCCTCTCTCTGCAGACCGTAGGCCTCATAAGACAGGGTTCCAGTCTGGTGCATCACGGCTGCCTCACAGCCCCTGGTATCGCGGTCAAATGTTCTGCAGGGGCTCAATAAAGGTTACTTGGGTGAATAGCTAAATGGGCAGGAGAGAGAGTGCTACAGAGAAGCAGGGGGGCATCCCTCCCTCGGCCTGCCCCTCTAGAGAGAAATGACCCCTCCCTGCTCAGATCTCCTCTTGCTCAGCTCCCAACCCTTCAAATTCTGCCTGCCTGTTACCTAGTCATATGCCTACTCCCCTGGGATAGGAGCTGGGCCTGCCCTTCTCCCTGCTGGTTGTGCCCTCCAATCCCGTCCCTCACCCTCCCCAGCACTAGGCATGGTGGCATCATGAGCTTTCAAGGCTGACCCAGTGACTCCATCCCATTCCTGGTAGCTCTCCTCACACAGGCAGGGCAACTGCTCCAGTGATGTCACAGGGCTTCACAGACCCCGTGACCCCACCTAGCACAGCCGGCCAATCCTGTCCTCAGTGCTCAGCAGGGTTGAAGCCTCACAGCTGGTTCATGTCTATATCTGCCTCCCCCACCAGGCAGACAGTCAGCAGCTCTGGTCAAGGAGTCTGCTGGATCTCTGCTGGGTCCCCAGAGTAGAGTATGGCCTTCCACAAGTACTTGCTCTGCAATAGTTGTGGAGTGAAAGAACGAGATGGGGGCACAGAGCCTAAGTTGACCATGCCTCCCACCAGCCAGACCCCAGTCGTCATCATTTGCCTACAGATCCCATCTCTAGAATGGTGTGGAAGGAGCCCGGATAGCAGCAGGGCCTTGGTACCTCATTCCTTCCAGGTCTGGGGCCATCAGGCGGAGTCCCGCCCCAGGTGTCGTGATCTGCAGGCGAACAATCTCCTCACCTCTTGCACTGTAGCCAAAGGAAAGAGCCAGAGAGTTGCTGGTAAGAAAAGTCTACCCATCTGTTCTGGGCATCCAAGGGTATACTCCCTCAGGAACCTCCTGGCTAGTGCAGTGGGACACCCAGACCCATTGTCTTTTTTCCTCTCTTGTCTCCTTTTTCACCTTGAGCCTTCTTGGTGCTGCTGCAGAGCTTGGACCACTGACCTGCAGGTCCCAGAGGAAGGTGAGTGAAGGGCCCTTTCACCAGTCTCCCACCCTCAATCCCAGCCCCCTTCAGGCACAGGCAAGAAACCTCTTGATGAAAATGGAAGCATCGAGCCCCAACATCCTCTTTGTAGTTGCTGCTATGAACCCTGCTTATGGCCCTACTGGAGTGTGCAAAGTGGCTATTTGTGAGGTCAGTAGGAATTCTGAGTTCATTGGCGAATGTGGGCTGATGATGAATAAGATGCCTAGGAAACCTACAAGTCAAATTTTAAGTGAGAGCCAGAGAGAGAGGGATGGTGGAAACTGAGGGATGAAGGGAAGTGACCAGGCTCTGTGAGCCCACAGAGCATCAGACATTCTCGGTGCTCAGTGGGCCCCTTTGAGGGCTCTGGTGTTCAGAGCCTGGTCTGAAGGTGATGGCCACATCCCTTCAAGTCTGATGAGTTCTTTGGCCCCACTGCAGGGCCTGACACCCAGAAGACTTGAGCCATGGTGATGGCCAGGGATGGAGAGAATCTAGAGCTCCTTGGATTTTATGGGGGTACCCTTCACCCCAAAGCATGCCTCTCCAGGTCCACAGAATAAGGCTAAACCATGCTTTAAGACCCAGTCAAGGTTACATTACAGCCAATCACTCCTTCCTTTGGTTGCCTCCGGGCACTGGGCTGGGCACTGGGGTACAAATGGGGTGAGTCTCAGTCCTGCCCTAGTGAAGCCCCCAAAGCAGCTGGAGGGAGATGGGGAAGGAGGGGGTGGAGGCTGGCAAGTATCTTAAATGCCAAAACCAGACATGGTGTAGCAAAGAGAAGTCACAGGATGAGCTTAAATTGGGGGCTGAGGGGCTTGATATGATCAGACTGGCATTTTGGAAAGGCCATTTCAGGGTCCCCAGGAGGAGGAGGGATTGGAGGACCCAAGGTGAAGGCAAGGCAGTTAGTGAGCCTGGGTGTTGACTCTAGCACTTGACTCCACATGGAGGGCCAGTTCAGTGGGTTGCTAATCTCTGTCCCTCCTGGGGACAGTGGAGATGACCAGAATGAAACAGCAGGGCTGTCAGGGACAGGGCCTCTCCCCACGTGAAACCCAGGAGAGGGTCCAGTCTACAAAGGCTGCTCTGATGCCCGCCCATCTCCTCCCATGACAATGATGATGACAGTATATAGCCCCTGGCTGCCCGACCTACTCTGCCCCATCTAAAGCACATGGTGCCAAAGGGCAGGAACATGCTCCAGTTGGGGATGTCACAGGCAAGTAAAAAATACTTTCTCATTGGTGTTTCTTGTTACGTCAAAAAGGAAATAGCAACAAAGTGTTGCCTCAGCCTGCCCAAACTGGCCCTCTCTCCCTCAACACCTTCCTTTTCCTTCATCATCCCCCTGAGCAATTGCTTCTAAAAGACCCAAATCAAACAGGAGCTCTTCCAGAGGGGCAGTTATGAGTTGTTCTGTGTCCCTCCCAAAAGCTCTGTTGAAGTCCTAACCCTTGGTATCTGTGAATGTGACCTGATTTGGAAACAGAATCACTTCAGATGTAATTAGTTAAGATAAGATCATGCTGGAGTATGGTGGGTCCTAACCCAGTATGACTGGTGTCCTTATAAAAAGGAGGCATTTAAATACAGGAACACAGAGGAAAGACAGCCATGTGAAGGCAGAGGCAGAGACTGGAGTGATGCATCGGAATGCTAGGAAGCACCAAGGATTGCTGACAATAGCAGAAGTCAAGAGAAAATTCTAGAAAAATGCTCCCTCAGAGCCTTCAGAGGGAGCACACAGGCCTGTCCACACCTTGTATTAGGACTTCTGGCTTCCAGAACTGTGAAGATAAATCTCTGTTGTTCAATCCACTCAGTTTCTGACACCATGGCAGCTCCAGCAAGTTCATACAAGACCTTTCCAGCCTCTCCTCCTTTGGATCCCTCCAAAATCCCCACCCCCTCCCCAGACCCTCAACCACAGATGGCTCTAGTCCAATCTGAAGTTCTCAGCTTGGCTAAGAGCTGCTGAAAACCAGGAACACTCATCCAGTACAGCCCCAGCTGCCCGTGGGAACATGACTGACAGTGGCCTGTGCCAAAGAGTTTGCAATTCATCCAGCTAAAACAGGAAGAGAGGCAGGGGAGGGAGGAGGGAGTACAGGTTTCGCCAGCTATCCAAAAGAGCGTTCCTATGAAACCTTTCATAAGCTAAAAAGGCATAAAGGGAAGAAAAACAATGAGCTGAATGCTATTTTTGCTTTTTGCCTTTTTAAATAAAAGCAAAAATCGTCTTTGAATTTCTTTCAGTTAGTGAAAACAGATACTAATGTAGGTCTCTCTGATCCTTTTAAAAGCAAAGTGGCAAAAGGCAAACTTTCAAAAATCGGGGGATACCTGTACCTCCTTCTCCAGAGCCCACAGCCGTATTTTCCTCAGAGGCCAGCAGGTGGCGATATTGGCATCTTTTGTCATTTGAAGACGAGCCCTGCAAATTAGCAAGCCTCTAGTGGGGACCACCTGACAATGCAAGCACCCAGGCACTACACAAAGGACTTCATAAGCATTATCTTATCTAATATTTGGGACAACCTCAGGCGGTAGTTATCACTGCTCCCTGTTTTACACATGAAGAAACTGAGGCACAGAGAATTAAAGGGACTTTCTCGAGGTCACACAATCAGTAAGTGGCAATGTCAGGATTTTGACTTTTGCTGGAATGCTGCAATCTGTACACTTACTCGCTGCTTCCTAGCTACTCTACCAAGTAGCATGCTGGGGCACAGACTGCAGGCCCTGTCCTGGTTCAGTGAGGCAGAGTGCCAAGGAAGCTGGGTCAGCGCTATGAAGGGGCAGCAGCCAGGCTAGGGGCCCTCATGGAGGTCTGTCTCTCAGGGAGAGGGTGTCCAAATGAGCTCAATTCAAAAGATGGGCAGAAGTTATCCCAAAGAAAGAGAAGAAAAACTAGATTAACCCAAGAAACCAGGCCTGGGGTATGTGGAGGGAGGGCTCCTTCCAACACGTGAGCAGTATGTGGGAGGGTGATGGTGGACACAAGTAGAATGGATGTGGACACTGGAGTGAGGGGCCTTGGGATGCCCAGGCAGGTCTGTGATCTAGAGCAAAACTAGAGTTCCAGTGGGAGGAAAGACATAGCTGGAGAGGCCCGAGGACAGAGCCTCTGCACGTCCTTGTGTGGCAATTCCTGTCCCAAACTTTCAGCCCTCCCTGAAGTCCATGAAGGGTTTGGCACCTAAGACAGAGGCAGTCCTCCTGGTTGTCCTGCTGCATGAGATGAGGAGCTGACCTTCAGACTTGAGCTAAGGGGCTCAGAACATACGCAGACTTGTGCAGGGAGCAGCCTCAGTAGGGCCATACCTGAGAACAAGGCTGTGACATTCTTCTGTACCACTCTGCCATAAACCAGCTTCTTCTGAGATGCTACGAGACCCAGGGTTTGGTTGAGTCACTGCTCCCTGTAGGGCTAGGATTCTTCAAGGGCATAGCCAGTCCTAGATTTCTTAGATAGCCAGACAGACAGGAGCTGAGCATGGGGGACTGATGATGGCTGCCTGGCCCAGGGCAAGGCCTGATTCGGTCCAGTCAGAGAGAGTGGGTGCTCAGAACTGGCCATCAGGTCACCTGGAAGTTACCCAGTGGGTTCTACATATTTCATGATTGCAGAATCTGAGAGAAGCAATACTTGGAGAAGTATCATGCCTACCTTACCAGACATCCTTCTGGAAGGAGGTTCCCTCATTGTGAGACACCTCTGGTGTCTGGATTATTCCATAATCTGAGTATAGTTGTGTTTCCTAGGGCTTTACAGGCAAGTTTTATCTGAGACATCCAGCCTCCAGAAATGAGAGACAATGCATTTCAGTTGTTTGATTCACCTAGTTTGTGGGCCTTTGATACAGCAGCTCTAGCTTACTCTCAGCCCCCATATGCTATCAGTCACCAAGTCTCATCAGTGCTACTTTGTGAAGAGTTCTCAAATATTTCCAGTTGTTCAAAAGTTTTTATGGACAAAAGTTCAGACAAATGGAGGATCAAAAAAGGGACTAAGTGAAGAGGAGGGTCTTTCCAGCAGGGGGGGCCCTATTGCCTCTTCCCCTCTTTTCCCAGCCCCAGTCCAGCAGTCCTGCTGCTCCCTCTGGGCAGAGGTATGCAACCTGGCTCTCCACCACCAGTGTTGTGGCAGGTGGTCTGTCTTTCTCCTGGCACAGAGGAGGTGACCCTAAAGACTGTGGGCACATACAAATGGTTGCAAAGCTTGAGTTGGGGAGGGGAGTGGGCTTAGAGTGGCATTATGAGAGCTAGAACATTTCCTGGAGTCCCCAAAAGTGACCGTAAAGACTGGTGCTCTGCCTATATGGCCTCAGGGTCTTCCCAAGGTACTACAGAGGCACAGCTTTTAGCACACCTGGATTTGGGCAAAGCTTCCAATCCACGCAGGCGCTTTAAACAGCAGTGACAATAGGGCACTTAGCACTCTCAACAGAATTTAGCAGGATTCAGCACAAAATACAAGGAGGTATTATTGATTGCTCTTCATCCACAGACAAGAGAGCACCATTATCTCCTTGGACACTCAGGGTTCAGAAATCAGAGCAAATCAGGACCCGGACTGGAGAGAGATCACAGACATCTTGTTACCCCACTGCCAGACCCTCCCATCTGACCAGTTCACAGCACACACCTGGGCTCCAGGCTCCCAGGAGGGCTTGGCAGACTCGGCATGCACTCAATCCAAATTGTATGAGACACTTTTCCTCGGCCTCCATCCGAACTGGCAAAAAAGGCATCTGTGAATGGCGCTGGGGACTGCGGAGCCTCCTTCCCCAGTAGGCACAGGAAAACAGGGTTGGCAGGTTGAACGTAGCCAACTTTTAGGAGAGCCATGAACAAATCTGAGAATGGCAGGGCTGGCGCCCTGGCAGTGGACCCGCCACAACCCTCTGACACAGATAACCACTAACCAGACAAAAGTTCAGTGCTCTCTTCTTGGAGGCCAGGCTGTTTTGCTCCTTTCAGCCCTAGGACATCCAGCCAGATAGGCCCTCACTGATTTTTGTGCCCCATCCTGTCACTGGGCACATGGGGACACTGACTCTGAGGCTCTTCAAAGAGGTGACCTGGCAGAGATTCCACAGTGACTAAGTGGCAGGCAGGCCAGGTAGTCATCAGTCCCAGACAGAGATGAGTGATTGATTACCTGCTGGAGCCGGGAGGAGATCTTGCCAGAGCAGGTGGGTCCTGACTCTTCTCAGAAGGCCCGTCCTCATCCACCACCTCCACCCTTTGGGCAAGAAGAGAAACAGTTGAGCCACGTTCTCAGCTGCCCCTGCAGGGCATGCATTCTTTCAGTGGAGTCTACGGCCATAAGGTGGCCCAGGCCGGGGGCTCAGCAACTCCGCTTTGGGATAAGGACAGCATACTGTGTTGAATAGTGTCCCCCCCAAACGCATATCTGCTTGTAACCTGTGAATGTGACCTTATTTGGAAATAGGGTTTTTGCAGATGTAATCAGGTTAAGATGAGTCCATACTGGATTAGGGTGGGTCCTCATCCAATGGCTTGTGTCCTTATTAGAAGAGGGACATTTGCACACAGACACACAAAAGCCATATGTAGATGCAAGCAGAGACTGGAGTGATGTACCTATAAGCCAAGGATACCTAAGTGTTGCCTGTGGCCACCAGAAGGTAGAAAAAAGGCATGGGACAGTCTCTCCCTCAGAGCCTCCAGAAGGAATCAAACCTGCCAGCACCTTGATCTTGAACTTCTAGCCTCCAGAACTGGGAGACAATACATTTCTGGTGTTTATGCCACCCAGTTTATGGTGCTTTGTTACAGCAGCCCTGAGAACCTGATACAGCCACCAAGAGTAAACCACTTTCTGTCACTTCCTTTGTGCTGCTACCACCCTCTGCTGGGTGTATTCCAATCAGCCTTTCTGGTATTCCAGCACAGCAAGCTGTTTGCACCTCTGGGCCATTACACCACTGGGGCTCTCCACCTGGAACACTTGGCACACTGGGTTTCCCTTGTTTTTCAGTCCTCAGCTCATTATGAAGGTCTTACCTGTCTAACCAATGAAATATCCCTAAAGTTCAACTTTCCAGAAGTTTCCTACTGGTCTCCCCTAAATTTTAACCTCTCTTAGAAGATGTCCTTTTCACCTAATGATGACATCCCTCCCTCACTCAACTGGAGTGTCCTGATGATTCCTTGTTAAACCCTCTTTACCCTTTAGGGCCCATCTCCAATGTCATGGTCACTTTTAAAGGCCTGTCCAACCAGGCAGGGGATCCCAATGACAAGCCTCTGGACCTCATCCCAGTGATCACTCCTGCAAAGACATTGTTTAGCCTATCTTTGATAGGATGGGAGGGAGGGCAAGGGAACCACTCCTATGTACCCCCATAACTACTTATGCTTCAAAACCCTAGAAGCCCTTGGAAATACTATGGCTCTATCTTTGGTCAGGGGCCCAGTCCTGTTAGCTACTGGTAAATAGGAGTGTCCAACCACAAGCTGTGTTCTCTTAGCCAGGCTCCTGCCTACACAGAACTGGATGTTGGGGCCATATGTGCCACCATAGCCACCCTGGTGCTCACCCAGCCTCCGGACAGAAGCCACCAGCCCCTTACAACTACCCTGACCAGGGACAGTGCCCCTACCCCATCCCACAACCCTCTCCCAAGTGCCTACACCACACCACTGCCAAAAGGAGGCCTTCTCCATGGCCAGCAGCAGGCTTCTAAAGCTTCACTTACTGACACTTACCTCTTTGCAATGAACGGGGCCTGCATCTCCTGGGCAGGGCTGCTGCAAAGGAGGTAGAAAGGCAATGTGTTGGGCAAAATCCATGCAGTAGACAGGTATCATCATGACCACTCTGTCCCAGGGGGTCCTGAGCCTCTCTCCCATTCCTAGCACCTTACCTGTCTTAATGGCAGCCACCAGACCCCTCAGTTTTCCAGAATGTGCATCTGAGAATCTCAGAAGGTCCAGCTAAGAGGGCCCACTCACCACCCCCCTTCTCGAGGCACAGGAATACTGGAGCCCTGAAGGGACAGGAAGTGTTCCAGAGCAAGGAGCCAGCTGGTGGCTGAGTTGTGTCTCTTGCTGTGCAACTTACCTGGTGCTCTTCTTGGCTGCTGACAGGACGTAGGAGCGCTCCCGGGCAGCTGTCTTCCTTACCACACTGCTTGCAGCTTCTGACCTGTGGTGGCAAGGGGACATATGACAGACAGGTACTCAGGATGCCTTGGGCCACGACAGCAATGCAAGGGGGCAAAGCTAGCTTTGCCTCTGCTCTGATGACCATTCAAAGGAAAGTAGAGGCCAAGGGAAGGGCAGCCCTTGTTTATTGAGCAATGGATACTGCCAATCCATGTTGGCTCATTCCTTATACCCCAGGGAAGAAGGTGCTAGTATCACCCACAAATGAGGAAACTGAGGTATGGGTAGTTGTAGTGCCTTGCCCAATATCACACATTTAGCTGGTGGCAGAGTGGGCAGTCGATCCCAGGTGGCCTTCCAGGCCTGGGGACCCCTGACACTGTGGACTGCCCTTAGGATTGTCCAGCTGCCAGGCCCTCAGCAGGGGGCTTTTCTCTATTTCCTGAGCCACAGAGGGGCCAGCAGACATTGGGATTGGGGGTGGTGGCAGGCTGAGCCTGGGATGCTCTATTTCCTTGGGTTCTAGCTGCTGCCCAAGCACCCAACCTCAGTTTGGGATGAGGGACATTGAAACCTCTGGACCTGGCCCTGTCCCCTAGACATGCAGGCCCTACCCTGACTCTGCACACACAGCACATACACAGAGGGCTCTTGTGAGGGGCCCGTGTGCTACCTATTGTGGTCTAATTTGCTCAGGACTTTTTTTAACAACCTGATATAAAGTCCTAAAGCACATCCCTTCCCACCCTCTGTCCACAGATGAGGCTCTCCTTCGACTCTTGTCGCATAGGTTCTGCCTCACAGAATGTTCATAAAAGGGTCCCCAGGGCTGGCCCAGCTATGTGGGTGGTTTTGGGAGTCAAGGGATGACATCTGTTGCTAGCAGCCATTCCTCTAGCCCACAGGCCAGCGATGATATCCTAGATGTTGTGTATGTCATCACCCCAACTGGCACAATTACTATTTTACCAGTCTGTACAGACCTGGGCCCCAGCCCTGCCCATGGGATGCCCAGTGGGTACTGTTACCTCCGTTTCTGCTCATCAGAAGAGAAGGGCACATCCTCCTCTTCAGCAGCCCCTGATACTGAGCTGCGCCTAATGTTGTAAGGTGCCCTGAGGGATGGGGAATGGGAGGGGTTGAGGATTTTGGCAGTTATGGCTCCCCCTCCCCCGACCTCTACCCCTGCTCCATCTATTCCAAGCAGCTTGGCTTCCTGACTTCCAACAATACCAACATATGTTAATGACACTGCCTGAGGGCTTTTGCTCATGCCACTTCTTCCTCCTTGAGAGTCAGCCCTTCCCTCTCTCCCTGGTCCAACCCAACCTATCCTCTAAGACCTAGTTCAAGCCTCATCCCTTCTCTAGAAAGGCACCCTGGCTGCTCCATGTCACTGGAGAATGGTGACAAGGAACAAACAATATGAAGACATGGGACCCCTGGGAACCATATGCACAACCTACAACTCTGTCCAAAGCTCTTCTCCCTTGGCACATAGGGAGGAACCTTTGACATGGGCTATGAGGGGAACTCCAGAGGGAACTCCAAAGATTTATATCCAAAAAGCAGCTCAGATTTAGGCACAAAATGCCCATAACTAATAGATTGTCATGGCCAGCAGCATGCTTAGGATCATTAGGCACCAGCCTGGCCCAGCTCAGCCCATGCTGAAAGCCCATTCCAGAGGGGTACAGAGGCATGTCTTGGAAACAGTCAGCTAGAAGCAGTCCCAGGGCCATGACCCATGACTCTTTCTCTAGACCCACCAGCCCCTTCTACAAACTTCCTACAGATCCTGCTTTGTCTTAGATCAGAAGTGCATTGTACATGGACATGCAACTTCCTGGGGCTTTTCAACCCTTTGGTGGGTTCCAGGTCACCGCATGAACTCGCAGGGATGTCAGACCAACAGGACTAGCACTCCTGAACTGTGTTCCAAGGCAAGCAGCCTACTGCCCTCAGAGGGCCAGTGTTAGGGTTCATCTCTTGCAATAAGGAACTAAGCTGGGTCTGCAATGGCATACTCACAGCTTCTTGTAGTCCTCAGTGGTCATCCTGTAGCCAGAGGAGGAGGGGCGGAGAGGCCCAGCGGGAGCTGCTCTCACCACACTGGCAGTACTAGAGAGGCAAAGAGTTTCCATATGTCCACCCTCAAGCCCCCTTTTGCCTCCAGATTTGCCCACACAACCCAGAAGGCACATGGTAGGTGGATGAGAGGATGCTGGTGGCCTTTCTTCTCTGCTCTCAGCCCTGCCAGATACCCAGAACATCTGCAACACCCTAAGCAGGCCTGCCCTCCTGCCAAGGGCAGACCCAGCCTCCTTGACCCTGCCTTTCTGATGGAGTCCGAGTTCAGCCTGACACCAAGGTGCTTTGACAATATGCCACCTGAGCCTGCCAGGAAGGTGGCTTAAAGCACACAACTCACTACAGTCATTCAACAAGTCAAAATTTCCTGCAAGTCAGGACTGGCTCAAGGGCAAGGTCACTAGTAGTATCCTAAGCACTCCAAGAGGCCAGAGGGCCCAAACTGGGCCATGCACCCATCTGAGGGCTTCCAGTACCTGTGGTGCAGCTGCCTCCTGATCCCACCCATCTCCTCTGGTTGTCCCTGTGTTGCTTTCCAGGTTCCTACCCTAGAGAAGAACAAAGCTGCCACCCACCACCCTCTCAGTGACAGGCAGAGTACTCTCTCTACCATGAGCCTGGCCCAGGCCCTCACAACTCCCCACTGGCTGGCTGGCTGGCTAGAGCCCCATGGACGCACCTTTTTGGAGCTCCGTTGGCCTTAGGAAAGTGCTTCTGGGGCTGGGATGAGCTGTCTATGGGCTTGGTGAACACTCCCCTAAAAGAGAGTCCAGAAGAAGCAGCCCATTAAGCTCCCAGGGAGAAGCCAGGGGGCAGTGCTGGTTGGTGTGGGGAGGCAGGCAGGGTCCTGCCATCACCTACCGGATGATATAGCCAGTGGAAGCCCTTGTGCTCGTAGGCCTGCTGAGGAAAAAGAAGGCATGAAGTGAATTGAAGCCTTGCTGGAGGGCCCTACTTTCTCTTGTCCCCAATGACAGCAAAGTGGCTTGGCTGGTGGGTGTCCCAATGCAGTCAGAACAAGAGGAGCAGGAGTGACTGGGAGCTTCCCAAGAGAGCCAACCAGCCTGTGCCCCTAGCCTGGTTCCTACTCTGCTCTGCCTGTCCCTCTCATGTTCTCCAGAAAAAGTACCCATGGCTGATTGTTCAGGGCCCAGCCCAGCATGGCTCTGGCTCACAGCAGGTGCCTCAGAAAGCATGGCCTCTAGCTAGGCATGTGCTACAGAGGCATCTTCTCCAAATTCTGGCTTCTCCCTGGCTTGCTAGGTGCCAGCTCTCCCCTGAGCGAGAGCTCTTCTAGGATTGCTGACAGCTCTGCCACCCTCTGCTTTCGAAGCTGACCCAGCTCAGGCTCCATGGTCAGAGGCGTGGGGATGAGGATATGGCAGGTGAAGCCACTGCTCCTGACCTATTCCCTACCTACACCCCCAGCCTTTTCCAGGAAGGTTCATGAAAGCCTAAGGAGCCGAGCCAAGGCATGAGCCAGCCAAGGCCAGTTGACCCTCCGCTCTGCCTCCTCTTAGCCTTCCCCTTCTCTAGTCACTGGGACACCCACATCACAAGTCTTTATGGAAGTTTGGGACCTGAGAGCATGGCCAGGGCTTAGTCCGTGGCTGGAAAGCATTAGGCTCCATTGTGCTGGGCACTTCCTGCTTCGGAGCAACCAAGGTAGCAAGGAGTTGGAGGCAGGGTGGAGGTGGGAGCCAGGGGCTGAGAGTGTGAACAACCAGGGCTGAGTTGCAGCAGATAAGGACTCTGTCTAGGAACAGAGAAACCTGGGGCTGGAGCACCAGGATGGGTCTAAGGGGACCTCATACAGGCAGGCAGGAAGGGCAGCACAGAGTCCCAGTGTTCTCCATCTCGACAGACCCTGTACTTAACTGAGGACAGCCTCCTGGAGGTAACAAAGTTCCAGAAACACCTGGGGTGGGATCAAGAAACACCTTGCACCCCTTCTAGCCACAATGAGCATTTTTTATCATTACCCAAGGACATTTCTTCATTGTTTTTAGAGAAAAAAGAAGGGAGAAAAACTTCAATGGGAGAGAGAAACATCGATTGGTAGTCTCCCGTATGCACCCTGACCGGAGACCGAACTCAACCTAGATATGTGCCCTGACCAGAAATGGAACCAGCAACCTTTTGGTTATGGGACAACACTCTAACTAACTGAGCCACTCTAACTAAGTGGCCAGGGTGGCACAATGAGCACTTTTGGCTGAAATACCAGCATGCTGGGGAGGTTAGGCTGTGGCCCCTGGTTGGCCTTGGACCCTCATGGGAAAGAACGAGAGTCGAAGTTTACGTAGACTTTCGGGTACCCCTGCTCTGGGCCCTGAGTCACAAAATGTGCTTTCCAAATTTGGTTTGGTGCAAAGCAAAGCCCAAAGTGAGAACTGCACCCCATAGTAAATAAGCCCACTTAACCCTAGGAGTAAACTATCTTTGAACTGTCCTCAGGTCCTTGCCACCCTCACCAATCACAATTCTCTTTTGTACGTTCATCTCTCTACTTAGGTTGTACCCATGGTTCCTGCTAGGATGTCAGTTCTCTGAGGAGCGGGCTGTCTCCTCTGTGCTCAGTACAAGACCTGGCAGGTAGCGGGAGCTAAGGGATGATGGACAAGGCCACAGTTACCAAAGGCAGCCTCTAGGGCTGGTAGTGAATTTGGACCCCTCCCTTCCAGCTGCTGCCACTGTCTCTACTGCCACTTGAGAAAGGCCGTGGCAATGTAACTCTCTGCCAAATGCCAGCTGTGTGGAACAAGGGTCAAGTCTGAAATTTTGGGTCCCTCACTCTATTTCTCAGGAGCAGTTCCTGCAGATCTGGGCAGATGTTCCCATGCTTCAGAGCCTCCCTGGACACCTCTTTGCAAAAGTCCTTGAAATAGAGAGAGGACTATTCCCTTGGTAAGCTGGCAAAATAGGTCATCCTGAATTTGGGAGACAGTTGTCACAAACATGTGAATCCGCCCTGGAATGCCAATTAAATTACTAGGTGTACTCAGCAATCAGGGCTACCTACAGAGGGAGTCATGGGTGACTCTCAAAGCACCTCACAGACATTGTCTTACTTTCTGAAGGGGCTTCTTAATGACAATTTTGATCACAGTTGACAGGTGGGGATCTGTCAGGGCCAGGAGGGGAGGAGGCAGCTGTCCCAAAGGCCACACAGAAAGCCAGGAAAATGGACGGAGTGACTTCTACTTTCCCTTTCCCAAGAGGGAGCAGAGCAGAAAAGTCCATCTTGTGGATTTGATATGACTTGCTGCAGACCCCGATGCCCCCTCTCAGCTTGGGCTCCATCCCTGTCCCCTAAGGGGGTTACCAACCATCTGGGTACCCACTCTTACCTGGGCTTTGGCACCTCTCCAGCTGATGAAAAGGATGTGGCACGACTCCTACCAGAGGGCAGCTCTCTGGAGAAAGAGGGGTCCTAAAATAGTGGCTCGCAGGCCTCCTCCCATCAGCACCCCTGTGACCTCCATCCTAGAGGCAGCTGAGAAAGGTGCAGTACATGCACCCAGGAACTTGGCCCACCATTCCCATCTTACCTTTTCCTTCTATGATTGTCTCCATTTTCCACAGGCACTCGCACACGTGCACCGTGGCATCCAGGGCTTTCCTGCCCTGTAACTTTGGTTAAGTCTTGCCCTCAGCTGGATTGCTTTTCCCTGCTCCAACTTCCCCAGCTGGCCAGTGGCCACATTTCCTGGCTGAGCTTTGAATAGTGGAAGCCCCTTAGCATCTCCAGATGTGGATGAGACTCATGGGCTACAACCCCAGCCCCACCCTGTTGCTGCTGGCCCTCCCAGCCTCCTGGACTTACAGGGTGTGGCCCTCCGATTCATCCTGCTTGATGATCCAGCTCTTGTCCCCCTTCAGAGTGGTTCGTACCTTCATCTGCTTGAGTACATTACTGCGCTCCTCTTCGCCTGCTGTGAGAGGCTTGCCTGGCAGGGGCAAGGCCACACGGCTTCAGAAGGGGAGCCCAGTCCCAGAACCCTGGGTTTCCTTTCCAGCCCTCCCAATATGCCTCTCTTACTCTGCTGCCCAGGCAGCACTCAAGGTCTTGGCAGGGCCAGCCTGGAAAGAGGCAGGTACATACAGAGCCCGGGACTGGGACAAGAGGGAGCCTGGGCCTCACCTTTGTTGCTGCTTCCAAGAGCTGAGATGCTCATGGTGCCTGCTCTGCAAGTCACTTCTCAGTTGATTCAACAGGGCTCCTGGGCCAAAGGCAAGCATATGGCTGTCACTTCATGCATTTATAATGTCCTTTGGGCATTGGGAAGCAAGAGCTGGTGGAGTCCTGGGTGGCAGATAGAGGCCAGAGAGTGAGCACTTACTGGATCTGCCACCAGTAGGTGGCACACCCACATGTCTGCCCAGGGTCACTCACCTGGGAAACAAGGCATAGGCTGCCACAGGCTGTCTGTTTGAGACATGGCTGATGAGGGAATACCACAAGCCCTCCTAGAGAGCTCTGATGGCCAGAACCCACACTCTGTCAAGTGTGGGAGGGAGAGTGGCATGGAGAGAGCCTTCACCGTGCCACACAGATAGCAGCTCCCTGGGGGCCAGCACCAGTGGACTCACAAGGAGGGACAAGAGGAAGGGCTGGGGCTGAGGGCAACAGCTGTTTTCAAGTTGCACCATCTCTCTCAGTACTTAGTAGTTGCCTGACAGACCTTGGCTGGTCAGCTTACCTCGCAGGGCTGCCTCAGTGTTTGTATCTGTAAAATGGTGGTTTAAAAAGTCTACCCTTCATGACTGCTCTGGGGACAGAATGGGGATCAATGTCTTGCAAGTGCCCAGCATCACATGGCACAGGAAAGATCGTAAGGCAGTTGAATAGGAGCAGTAACTCTCAACCTGTCCTCACTAGGAGAGGGGACTGTAGGTAGTCCTCAATCAGCACAAGCATGGCCTGGGAATAGGCAGCCCTGTGTGGTTCAGAACTTGGCTCCAACTCCAGTGAAGAAAGCCTGGGGTTCCACTGCCAACTCCTAGTGTCCTTTACGGACTGGGCAAGGATGGTGAACTGGTAAGGGTTTGCTGCTATGCCTGGGAAGCCAGGGATGTCCTATGCTTTGCTTTCTTTTCCTCTCTATCTCTGTCTTCTAGACCTGCTCTCCTTCCTTGCCTTCCCTCTGCCCTTTAGCCACGTGTTGTCTTCCTGTGGCCAGTGAGGGGTGGGCTGTAGTGGCCTTTGAGATCTTCACAGCACCATGCCTCAGTATTTGCCTCAGGAGGGCCTGGGGTAATGAAGCCAGATCTCCAGGCTGGGACTGGCCCGGTGCTACAGGGACATTGAAACCCCACATCATGGGTCTAGTCACATCCCTGACCTGCCACAGCCAGCCTCTTGGGCCTCAAGAGAAGAGTTGGAGGCTCAGGCAAGCGGCCACAATGAGAAGCAGGTGCCTAGCTCTGCCATCACAATTCTGAGGCAGAGCAGCCTTCCTTTTAGGGGTCTGCCACCCTCTGGGACCCTCCAGGGCCAGGCCTGAGCAGCTGGGCCCTGCTGCCATCTGGCAAGGCCTGCACATGTTTCTGTGGAGTTTAGGGGCACACTGAAATGGGCTGGGCTGGGCAGGGCAGGGGGCCAAGAGTGAATCAAATTGCCATGTCAGCAAGAACTGGCATTGCCATAAACTGTACCAAATGAGCAGCCCAGGAGGCCTGAACATGCTGTGTGCCAGGAATAGCACCTCATCATCATAAATGGGCACCCTACATGCCCAGCCCCTGAACCAAGGAGGCCACGACGGAGTTCTACTGAGAAGAGCACATTCCACAGGTGATTCTCACAGGACCAACTGTCCCATCCCAGTAACCCATGAAATAGCCCTACTGGGTGGGGCACACAGACAGAATCGCCTCCTGAGATCTTGGCCCTTCGGTGTCTTGGTGCTGCTGTCTGACTGTGAGACTTTGGGTGAGCACCTCACCTCCTCTGGGCCTCAGCTCAGGAATTCATACTACTCAGTCTTTAGATTCCTTCAGGAACTCATCAGTCTTGTCTTGACAAACCTGTTGGCCATGTTGCGTAGAAGTTTTCTGCCTAATCAGAACTGAATAAACCACTGCCAAAATCAGGAGGGACTCATACACATGTACAATTACAGAGGCACAGGGGCCACTGGTGACTCCCAGGCCAAAGGGCAGAGACATGTGCAGGAGCCCACAGTCAGGGAGGGCAGAGCTGGGGTGGTGCCTATATTGCCTCAGGCCTTGTCTTTACAGCTAAGACCCCAGTCAGAAAACTCAGGCAAAGACTAGAACCAATGATTCATCTCAGAAGTCAAATGTCATTTTTTGATGGCACAATCTCTCTGGAGAAGTAAGAAAGTAGAGCCTTTCCACGGGAGCTGAAGAGGAAGGCATCTCTTTGGTCAAGCGGCCTTTAAAGTGATGAGTACCAGCCAGACAGATGGACACATGAAGTTTGAATTTAGGTCTCTGCTGGAGATCTGGTGTCTCCCTCCACTTCACCAGCCCCTATTTTCCCCATCCTCCACCCCACTCCAGCCCTCATTTAGGCCATAGTCACTTCTGACCTCCCCCATAGTCCATGTGGTTTTACCTGTGCTTCCTTTCAGGGGTGCTCATCGGCCTCTAACCCCACTTGGCCTGGCTTCTCTCTCAACTTCAGCGGGCTTTCCACTGTCTAAGGCTGGGGGCGAACTTTCCAATCTAGTGCCCTGATCCAGCCACTTTTCTCTCCATGTTGCGCCCCAATGTTGATACTGCTCCAAATACACTATGTAACTTGGCATCTCTAGAAGGTCCCACTTGTCCTGCCTGCCCTTCTTTCTAGGAGCCTCTCCCTTCCTCTGACCCTAGTGCCATGGTACTGTAAACCCAAGTCCTCCCAGGTAAGACCTAGCCCCTCCACCAGTCTCAATGAGGACAGAGTCCAGCACCCCTCACACCCTCACACACAGACTGCACTGACCATCCCTGCCACTGACCTGGAGGCTGGCAGGGGGCATGCTTCTGACTCACCAAACATCACTACCCTTTCTTGGACCCAGGTCTCCGCTCAGACCCACCATGCCCTCCCCTCTCAGAGAGCAAGGCAGGGTGGCCATCCAATTAAACGGCAGCCAGGAAAATCCTCACTGTAGACAGGAGCAGTTTTGGATTATGGGGAGTAGGGTTGACTACTCAGAAGGGCATTTCCTGGGCAGCTCTCATGCACTGTTGGTGGGCAGGTCAATAGAAGTATCTTCTGGACCACAAATCTCCATATGTTTTGAAAGCTTTAGAAAGGGCAAGCCTGTTGATTTAGTAGTTTTCCTCACAACCATATCTCCTAAGGAAACAATTAGCATAAGTGAACCAAGTATACAAGAGCAGCGCCATCCCTTTGTTGAGTGTGATGGTGAAAATATGACAATAATCTAAAAATTGCCAACAGTCATCTTTAAGCATATAATGATCCATCATTCAAGCACATCCTATGCAGCTATTACAAATGATACTGATATATATGATATTTAACAAGCCTTCATGTGTATGGAAAGGCGGCTTTTAAAATGAGATGTGTAGGATGGTGCCATTATATTTACACAAAAATGCACATGAAAAAAGACACCTGAAAGGATATATACCAAAATATTTTGCTGCACTGTATTTCCAATTTTTCTATCATAAACGTGTATTGCCTGTGTGATAAATACTAAGGAAACAGTGGTTTAAGCAAATGAATTGGAACTTGAGACTGGTTGGATAGCTAAGGCCAGGTCTCAAAAGCTGCTAAAAGGATGGGATGTGAGCAGAATGTACAGATGCAGCAGTCCTGGGAATTCTCTCCCTCTAGTGGACATCCTGGGGCGCAGAGGGATGACACCCTGGGCCTCTAGGAGCCTGCTATGCCTTGCCAATCCTTGCCTCCGGCACACACAGGGCCTCCTTCTCTAGACTCCATCCTCTTTGCTCAGAAGCTCGGGGTGGGGGGAGAGCAGGTGGGTATGTTTAGGGTTTGACCTCAGCCTGATTTCAGTCAGGAGATCACAGCAGCAGCTGCCCCAGCAGCATGATGCAGAAACACCCCAGGGAGGAGGAGGCCAGCTTCCCTCACAAAGGCAAGGGGCACAGTAGGACAGAAAGAATGCACTTTGCAGGTGCTGAAGACAACTCCCCATCCTCAAGCGTCTTGTCCCCCAACCTCCTCACCTCACCTCCCTCCCTACCCCACACCCAGGCTATCTAGCACTGTTCTCAAGGAGAAGGAGACTGTGGGGGAGGGGGTGCTCTGAGCCTGGATATTGGCAGTGACGGTGCAAGAAGACCCAAGTACCAGGATGGGGGCCTCGGCCCTACCTTTCCAGGGGGTCCCAGGATGTGGGTGCGAGCATGCTAAAAAGGGATCAGGACGCGCAAGCCCAGCAACCAGCAGGCAGTAAGTGTACTGTCATCCCTGCTTCACCATGAGCAAAGGAGCCCAGAGAGGTTGGGCAGCTGGCCCCAGGCCACATTTCCAACACTTCTAGAGGGTGAAGGGTGCAGCCAGAATCTGAGCCGCAGCCACACGGTGGCCCTGCTGATCCTATGCTCCATGGCTTGGAGTGCTCCTTGGAGCAAAGTGCCAGGGTAAAGGTGGCCCAGGCACACACCTACTGGCACCTGTACACTTCCCACAAAGTCGGCCACTTGGCCTGAGTGGCTGACTCACACTGGCTACAAGGAGGGGACACTGGACTCAGGCCAGCCATATACACAGTGTCTGTTTGGCCACTCAGCCTGGTCCAGCCACTACTGACTCCATGCACCAGACTCCAGAATCCCCTCTGCACCTGAAATGCAAGATGTTGACCAAGTTCAGGAGGACACAGAAGAGATAAGCTGCTCTGACTGGGGCCCCTGCACCTCCCCACTCACCCCACAAAGAGGGAAAGCAAAGCGAGATGGACACTGGATCGCTGGATTGTTACATCCCCAGCTGCCTTTCAAAGTAGGGCAGGAGACCTCATGCCTGCCTCGGGCTTCCAGTCTTACATTTCTCTTGGCCCCAAAAACCTTGCCATGCATAAGGGCCACCTGACCTTAAAGCAAAGACATCTCTGCTCCTTGTCGCTAAGTGACCTCACATGGTGTGATGCTGTCCCACTCTCTAAGCCTCGGTCTTCTCATTTGTAAAGTGGTGTTGAACACCTAGCTTGTGGACCTGCTGTCTAGGTCTCCTCCTGGCAATGCACCTTCAAGCCAGAACACGTGCCATTTCGTAGAATTTGAATGTCTTCATGCTGGTGGCTGTCCTCATCTCCCAAATGGCCTGTGGGAGTACATTTCTGGTCAGGACAGCCACTCCGTGTATCCCGTTTCTGCCTTGATAGGGAGAAGTCTTATGGTTCCTTAGAAATTGCCATATTGCCCTGCTTAGGGGCCTGGCCTGGGCTACTAAAGGGATGGGTAGCTTATCTGCCACCTTCCACCCCAGCTGTCCCTCATGACACACTTTTGGAACCTCACTACACGTAGCCCCACTAGGCTGTACCCCTTTCCGTGCCAACTCTGAACAAAACCTTACACTGAGACTACACCAGCCTGTCCCAGGGCAGGCCAGGCCACCTCAGACACCAGGTGGGTGCCCCCTGCCCACTGTCCTGGCCCTTCACCCTATTCTTTATCCCTCTTTCATTGGTCTCATTAGCCTGCAGATGTCTCTTGAGGCAGGCAGGGGGAGATGGAGACAGGTCCTCCCTGATGCAGATGGCCTCGGAATGCAAATAGTCATGCTCCCAGTGCACCTTCCCCCTTGCTGAGCAGTCTCTCAAGGCTGCCCAGCAACTTCCCAGGAAAGGGGCCTCTGGCCTTGATTGGACAGACGGAAGCAAGAAACCAATGAGGGCGAGCGAGGAGCCATAGCAAACCTGATGTCGTCAGTGAGTTGGAGTTGGTGCAGCAGCTGATGCTGGCAGATTAGCAGGAGGATGGGGGGAGGGGAGGTAGGAGAAAGGGGAGTTGCAGACAGTGACGCAAATGCTTGGCTGATGCGTGAGGAGACAAAGATGGAGAGAGAAGCAGCAGGAGGAGGGGGCACCCCACAGCCCACAAGGATGTGCTCTGAAAGACTAACTTGGAGAAACTTTTCTAGAATAGTCACCCTGCTTGACTCTCCAAGTTGTGCACACCTCCTTTTCCAAGCAGGCTTCTGTGTCTTTGCCCTTGCCAAATGATTATGAACTTCAGCCCAGAAGACATTTCCCAAAGAAACCTTCAAATCCCATAGCCCCCTGCCTCAGGGACCCAGCCCAGTCCCATTCTTGGTCACACTACACTAAAAATGTCTGCATTTCCCACTAACCTGGAAGAAAAAAGGATCCACAGGAAACAAGGGAGGTGTAGCGATACAGAGCCCACCTTGGACAGAGACTAGCAGCAGTGGGCATAGGTAGGGGTGTGGAGGGCCATTGACCTGGTGGCTCTCTCTGACCTCTGAGTGTCACCGCATCCTGGGGGCCTCATGCCAGCCCTCTCCAGGATTGAAATGTTTTCTCTGCTTTCCCTGCACAGCTGGGAAGGGTTGGCTTCTTCCAGACAACTAGATGCATACCAGGGAAGGGGCAAGGCAGCTGGGCCTGCCACTACAGGCAGGTTGGCCTATACCAGATCCCAGATCCCTGGCCTGGGATCTTTGTGGCAAGTTTGTGTGAAAGAAGACAGCAGGCCAAACAACTGCCCTTCTCTCATCCTGAGTGGCAGGGGAATAGGGAAGTGTTATATGTCAGGCAGGGACACCCTAGCTATACTGGGAGGGAAGAGGAACAAAACTCCTTTAGCCTTGTTTCCTAGGAGCATGGAACATTGTTGCACACAAAGGAGCCACAGCCAGAGGCCATGGGTGTTGGGGCTTGTCTGAATGTGTGTATGCTGGGTGCTGGCCACTGTGAGTGAGCATGAGTGCACATATTCTGGGCAGATGAGCAAGGGGGAGGGCTTCCCCAGAGGTGAGTTGTGACATTCTGCACCTAGGGGGCTGAGAGAAAACTTGACTACATTTCCCCATGTGTACTGGCCATCTGAGGGTCCCCATTCCTGACTGGCAGGGATCCAGGGATTGACACAATTCTGTCTCTTGGAACCAGAACCCACTGCTCAGCTCTGGGTGGATGCCTTAAGTATGGGTGGAATCAGCATGAGGAAGCAGCAGGATGGGGTAAGAATATACAGCTCAGAGCACAACCCATGCAGCCAAGCCCAGTGACCACATATGGATGTGGCAAGTGACATCTGCATGAAGCCATCAAAGCCTTGGGCTGTCCAGTGAAGGGGCCGACCTCAGGCCATGTTTTAGTGAACCTCTGTCTGAGAGCACTTTCAAGGGGCTCTGGGGCAGGGAGTTCTCACAGAGGCAGAACCCCAGGATACGGCCTCCTACATCACTTCAGCAGAAACCTAAGTGCTCCAATCTGGATCATGAGGGGAGAAGTGAAGTGATGAAAAGTCCCTTGTTTCCCAGAAACTTGTTCCTAAGATGAATGCACCAGCTAGTTCTGATCCTTCAGCTGGTCACTGCCAGTAGACAGGTAGCCTGGTGGAAGGAGACTCCTTTGTCCCATGGGGCCTTGGCTCTCCACCATTAGGTGAGGGTGTCAAGGACAAAATCATGGAAAAATAAAGCCTGCAAGGGGCACTCCAGCTATCACACCTGTCCCCTCTGGCCCTCCTATGAGAGGCTGAGATGGTCTCTACAACCCTGAGGCTCCAGGCTGCCAGAGCCACTCTCTGAGGCCATGCTCCTCCTCACTTGTGTGACAACTTGACTTGCTGGGACCTACCCTGGTGATGGGGAATTCTGGGCATGGGGGAGGCTCCTACCCATTTGCATTGGAAATGTTTCCTTTGGACAAAGAGCCCCCACTGGCCCCAGCATTGGGGAAAGGACTCAAAACAAAACTCCTCGTGCCTTAGAGCCACCTTCCAGAATAGACACTCAGGTCGTCTTTGGGTATGTTTCAAGCAAAAGCGTTTATCTTCAAAGTGTGTAAACGCCCATGAGAGGCCCATCTCAAGCTCTTCCATGGAAATGAGCTATCCCAGGATTGGGGTGGTCTGTGTTACCAAGGGAAGGTGATACTGAGGTAGTCAGAGCCCATCTGCTGAAGAGCCCCTCCCACCATCCCAGGGGTGGCAGGTGTCTTGTCTCAGACTGTCCTTCCTTAGAGAGCTTCCTTGTGCAGCTGGCCTGGAAGCCCCCAGACATGAAGGGGGCAGCAGTAACACAAGCTGAGAAGGCAGTGGGGATTGTGCTTGTTTGGAAGGTCTCAGAGACAAACCATCTGGGCCCATCAACTGTCATTGCATAGGAAGGGCACACTGGTGCCATCAGGGACATGGAGGACTTGGTCCAGGCCACAAAGCCGCACATCCATGCTGTCTCTTTCAACTCAGGTGCAAAGGAAAGAGCACTAGACAAGGGGTCCAAGTCCTGGTTCTGTCAGAACAAGTCACTGGAAATGTCATTTACCCTCTCTGGCTGAAGATGAAGCCCTTTTCTCAAAGTGCTCCCTGACCCCTATACTTGGTCATGGGGGAAAGGTGAGGGCTTCAGTGTGGCCCCTCTGCTCATCACCAGGGACACTGGATGACATGCAGCACTGTTTTTCAGAGCCTCCACCCCTGTCCTGTCTTCCCTTTGGAACATCCCCTGGAGGTCAAAGGCTCAGCATCATAGGGAGAGCCTAGGCTGTGGGGCAGGGGCCCCCAAGAAGGCTGCGGCAGGAATTGCAAGGATAAGCTGGTATGCACACCATAGGTCAGGCTGAGAAAGGCCTGAACTCAAAGATGAAATGTGCCGAGGCCTAAGGAAGGACATGGCATGGAGTGTGAGGGGACTGGGGATGCTACAAGTTGGGGAACATGACCTCCACCCCTTGCGTGGGTGCCCTCATTCAGTCCTTTCTCAAGGCACACACTTGGCAAACTGTTTCAGTTTGGATCCAGGCAGACCTAAGCCAGCACTCAGGCAGCTGACCTGATTCCCCAGGTCAACAGAGCCGGAATGATTGAATGTCTCATTTTATGAAGGTCTTGTGAATGAGGGCATCCCAATTCCTGCTCTCAGCAGCTGGCAAGAGGACAGTCAGTGGCAGGTTGCTTTCCTCCAAGAGGGGTGGTGTGCGCACTGCTGCTGTTGTTCCAGGGGTTCCTGGGACCCAGAGAGTCTCGGCAGCTGTCTGGTGCAAGGGGCCCTTCAGAGGTCTGCCAGAACAATGACTGAGCAGCTGGGTCTCCAAGACCTGGCAATCTGTTGCTCAGCATGCAGCTCCCAGGGTCCAGGGTGAGCAGCTGAGCAGAGAACCTTGACCTGCCCCATGCTCCTCCAGTCCCAGGGGTCCCGCCTGGAGGCCAACCAATGGGGCAGCAGGAAGGAGGTGCACCACGTGGAAAAAAGAGCTGGAGGAGACTTGGGTTGCAGAGGGAAAAATGTAATATGGAAAAAAAAAGCATGAGGAGAGTATTTGTAAATGTGCTTTACAGGTAAATGACTTCTGCATGAAAGTCTGGAATTCTACCTCCCTCCATCACACCCCCAATACCCCAGAATCTAGACTTCTTGGCGTCAGCACTAGAGGGGCCCTAGGAGGCAGATGTCTGAGGTGGATTAGCTTCCTACCAAGGCAGTGGGGAGCTTGCGCCTGGACGGGGCAAAGGGAGCCATGGCCACTTGGCCACTGTCACTCTTGAGGGGCTTGGATTCCTCCTGGGTCTCCTGTGCCCATTTTCTAGCTCTCGGCAGGCAGAATACAAGTGACTGCTTGAGGTGACTGGACCATTTCAGAGGTGGTAGGGCCTCAAAGGCCAGCGAGGGCTTCTGGGCACAGCCTTCTGAGATGTCTCTGTGGAAGCTCAGGGCTGGGCAGGGCCAACCTGCTGGACCCAGCAGGACCCAGGAGCCCTCACTCCAAAAAGAATCCCTTGCCAAAGCCATCTACATGAGCTATTTTCATTGTTCCCATGGCTTCCACCTCCCCCGCTATACCAGGAGATGGGGCCTGGAGGCACCCTGAGAGCCTTGCTATGGGGCCTGAGCTGGCTCTGTTCCCCTATCCCCAACACCCCAGTTGTCTCTGTAGTCTGGGAACCAAGGCAGTTTTAAGCTCATCCCAGTGGGACACGGATGCTATCCTCGTCTGCACACAGACAGCCAAGGGGGTTGAAAGGGACTCAAGGATCATGGAGCCCACCCTTACCCCAACCAACTCTCCCCCTCCAGGTATATCCCTGTACCCTCACTATTACGATCCATTCAGCCTCTGCCAGAGCAGGCCCAGTAACAGGAAAGTACCCCCACGTTTGCCCCTGACTACTATTGGCCAAAGCTAGTTCTTTTTGTCCTAGTTACAGGTGATTGCAAGTGAGGCTCCCGAGGAAAAGCAGTGCCCAGCCTCCACTCCCCACCCACAACGTCTCCCAGCACAGCTGGCTTTGGGCAGGCCTCCTTCTACTCCTGGCAGCTTTCTCCCACTCCCTTCCCTCCCAGTCCCCTCCTTTCACACCTTTCTGTCCACGCTAGGCCCAGAGTCCTCTGAGCTCCACTCTTACTTCTTATCATTGTCCCCACTTGTTTGGATAAGAATATGGAGATCCAGGGAGGAGAAAGCATCTGCCCAAGACCCCATTTTCATTATTCAACAGCATTTATGGAAAGTTGATGCCAGGCTGGTTGCTGTTCAGACAGACAGACAGCTTAGAGAAGCCTTTTGAAGGTACTGCCAGAGCACTGAATTTCCCAAGGTGGTGGGGCCCTGGGCTTGGATGCTCCTGAAAGAACGAAAGAGTGAGTAGGAGCTCACTGAGCAGAAGTGGTGAGGCAAGTCCTAGTGTTTGGTTTTCACATTTTTTTCTTTTTGCTTTCAGTCTAAACCAGGTACTGCTTGATATGAGTATTTTCACCAGGGATATTCGTTCTTGTGATTAGAATCCTTGAGCCTCTTTCCATAGCTGACCTACTCATCAGAAAGTGGCATTCTGAGCCAACAGTCACAGGTACCAGATCAAGGGCTTAGATGAATGCCTGAGGTGTGCCCACAGTTGGGGCCAAGGCCAGGGACCACCTTCAACAACAAGCAGCAATGTGGGGACTGCCCACCAACTGGCCCCAGAGGCCAGGTCTCCTCTCTGACTCAGGTTGTGGCCACAGAGCTCCATAGTCACCTCAGCAGCCACCACCAGCAGTTCCAGTTCTCCACTCCCTCTTGAAATGGGAAGTGAGCACGCTCCCCACGGGAAGAGCACAGACAGTGTTTCTGAAGGTGGTCTCTGGGTCCTTCTGGGATGTGTGCTTCAGCTGCAGATTCCTGCCTCCCCACATTAGAATTTGAGAATGGCACCCACAGGGCCTCTTGTCCATTTAACTTCTAGTCCCTTCTCCACCCACGTCTGCCCTTCCCACTTCCCCATCCCTGCTTTCCTCAGTTGTTAGTCTTCCCTGTAGCCCAGTACCCAGCACAGGCAAGGGATCAGAAAACACTCTCCAAATACATAGGTATGTATCTGAGAGATACGATAACCTGTTTCCATTCTTAATCTTTAAGTGAGTGTTGATTGAGTTCCTCTTTGTGCCTCAGTTTCCCTTTGGGAAAATGAACTGACACAAGTTCTGCCCACCTCTTGACCCTAGCAGAAGGCTACTGTCACTCAAGTGTCTCCGTGTCAACTTTCCCCTTCCTGAAGAAAACCACCAGAAACATTAACAGTGGGGAACCCAGATAAGGATTCAAGGGAGTGCTTTGTACCATTCTTACAACTTTTCTGTGACTTTTAAATTAATCCAGAATGAAAAGTTAAAAATTAAAAACAGTAAAAATTTTAAAAGAAAGCAAATCTGATTTTAATAGGCATCCAGAAATGACCAAAGAATTAAGTTTTCCGTGGCAAATCATTTAAGTATGAGTTTGATGCCATATGTATCACCAGCTGACTAGCAGTGATTTTTAAACAACTGTTTTTCTTCTAGTGGGGAGCTTACATCCCTTCCAACCTGGCCCCAACCTCACCCCTGGCTATCACGACCTCTGGAGGTAGACACTGTTGTCCTGGCTCAACCAACATCCCTGACAGAGGACTGCCTCTGTGCCAGGTGCCAGCTGCTTGCTGCTATGTAGCACATGCTCCTGGCTTCAGCCTCTCTTCTGTACAGGTAACAAAACACAGGTCTCTAAAGGCTGTGTGATGTACTCAGGTTTATACAACTAGATGGTGGCTGAGCTGGGGTTTGAACTCAGCCTGACCTCCCAGCCGTACTCACCCCTAGGCCATAAAGGCACCTCCCTGTCCCACCTTTCCTTTCCCCACTGAACTTCATGAGTCCTCTGCCAGCTCTCCGACCCTTGGAAGCAGTGATGCCAACCTCTCTTGAGCATCGCTCTCAAGTGCATGGGTCTCCTGATTATGCTGCCCTTGTCTTGACATTAGACAGCCAGCTCTCTGTGGGCACAGTGGAAATGAATGCAGGGTCCTTGGTGGATCCCAACTATAAAAACCCAAAGGCCAGGTGCACTGTGTGGGCTGCAGCTCTCCTCTTCCTGGGTCATGGTCTTGTCCCATGCCATGAGGGCTTGACAGTGGGGGCAGCCTCAGGGCTCAGCAAGCAGAAAGCAAGCTGGTATTACACATAAGCTAGCACCTGATAGGCTATGGCTTGAAGCAAGATCCAGACCAAAGAGATAAGCTGAGTGAGGAATAGAGGAGGGCTTCCAGCTTACTGAGTGCATTGAGCCAGATTGGGGACTTTTCTTGGCATGTGACTGAGGAAAAGTTCAGGGACCAGGTGACAATGCTTAAGGTGGCCAAGTCCTGGGCCCACTGCTGAAGATGCAGAGACTCTGCCCTGCCAGATTTCAGGAAGCCACAGGGACACTAGGCAGAAACACAAGAAGCACAGGGCAGGTTAAAGGAGGCCAGGGTGAAGCGATGGCTGCCCCTGGGGTTACTGCCCTCAGGTGGGAGGCTCTGTCTGGAGTCTGAACTCAAGTTGAAAAGGAACCGAGATACACAATTTCAATGTAGGTGGTAGCTCCTTACTGAGTAGCACGTCTGTCTCCCCAACCGGACTGTCACTCCCTGGGCAGGTCTGCATATGATTTCTTTCCAGGTTCCCACTGCTCAGTTCTGGGTGGAACATATAGGAGCTTAGAAAGAATTGGTTTTGGTCTTTTAGGTACAAGCCAGTCTCAAGTCATCCCAAAGGATATAAGGGCCTTGACCTGTTAGCCGCTGAGCCCCTGCTTTCAAGCCCTCCTCCTCTAGGAAGCCTTCCCTGATCCCCGCAGCCAGAGCTGCTCCCTTCCTCCAGGCACCCACAGCCCCTTGTGCTTATGCTACTCAGAGCCGCAGCATGCAATGTGGTCATTGGCCACCTCTGTTGCTGACTTGTGGCTGGCCAGAAGGTTACAATGAACAAATCTGGAGCATCTGCTGTGTGTCTGGCCTTGTGCTGAGTGTCTTCCATCAGCTCTCTACAGCTGAGTATGGAGCTGCCAGCCAGACCAGGCCTTCCAAAAGCCAAGCCAGCAAGGCACAAGGGCTGGGGCTGGAAATTGATGGAAGGAGGAGGTAGAGCAGGTGACACCTCACCCATCCTGGGGTGGTCCAGAAGTGATGAGGCAAACAGCACAAGCACCAAGACCAGCTGGCAACCTGGCCCTTGGTCTGTGTGCATCTATGTCCTGGCCACTTGCTTCTAAGTGGCAAGCAGGGCCTCTGAGCTGTCTCTGATTTTTCAGATGAGGCACTGGAGGCCCTGGGAAGGTAGGACCACACCCTACCCCCAGACTTCCTCCACACCTTTATGTGAGCTGGTGAGGAGGGAGTGGGAACCCAGACACTTGCCCCACTGTCCAGGTCTATCAGCTCATGGGACCCTGTTCCCTGTCCTCAGCCAGATGCCAAAATCAGAAGTCTGAAGGGCTATGAAACCAAGGTAAGATTGGGTCTAGCTGCCAGAGGCCTCAACCACTGCTGGCTATGAGGGTCTCTTTTTCAGGGTTCACAGATTGTTGCCTGAGATGCAGCTGCACAGCCTTCTATGATGCCAAGGCTAAGTGCAAATGGTTGAGTGAGAACACAATTCCTACTGCACTTTGGGTGTTGCAAAACCCAGGCACACCCACCTCTGACCTTATCTGAGCCCCCAGCAGCCCTGGGTGGCAGGTGACCTGGCAAGTTACCTCCTTGGACTGACAGAGCTGCCCAGATGACCCCAGCTTGGAAGTAGCAGGGAGGATGGATAGAGGGAGGAGCTGAGCTTTCAGTCTCTGAGGCAAGGTATCACTCTGTCTTTCCAAAGAGGACAGACTCTTGGCTCCCCCTGCCCCCATCAAAACAATCCAGCCACAGAGTCCGCTGGCTGCAGATCCCATCGATAACACCCAGTGACACTTGATTCGGCGCCTTCTGTCTGAGCAGCTACCTTCCCCATGGCCCTCCAGGAGATTGCATGGTGCCCAGCACACGCTCATCACAAGTGGCCTGTGAGCCCCCTACTCTGAGTCTGTTTTCTCATCTATAAAACAGACACAGGGTGAACTAGCTGATCTGAGATTCCCTAATTCTTAGGCCTGCAATAATCCCTCAGAGCACCCTGGACCCAGGCCATTTCCTAGCAATCAAATCCTCTCTTACAGAAAAAGCGAGAGCAGAGGAACCAGGCCAGTCTTCCTTGCCTCTGTCAGTCTCCTCGCTCACAATGAAAAAACAGAAAACTAGGTACACTGTCTCCCCAGTGAAAGCCCAGAAGGTATGCTTGAGGCGGGTGAAGATTATGGATGGGGAAACTGAGGCCTGGAGTTGTCCCTGTCACCGGGCTGCGCAAGGAGACCGGTGCCCTCTACCGCCTCTCTGCCAGCCGCGCCGACGGCGACTCGACAGCCCTACCTGGCACAGGTGCACGGCTCGCGTGGCGAGCGGAGGGTCGAGTGGAGGCGGGGCTCCGGCTCTTTCGGCCAGGCCGGGCCGGGCGGCAGGCGCAGGGCGCAGGGCGCGGGGCGCTGGGCGCAGGGCGCGGGGCGCTGGGCGCTGGGTGCGGCGGGGAACTTGCAGGGCGGCGAGGAGGCGCGGACTGGGCTCCGCCCGCGGGAGAACAAACAGGTTTTCTCCGGCGCCCGGAGCCTCGCCCCTCGCCCCTCCCCTAGGCCAGCCCCCTTCCTCTGCCCTCTCCTGGGGTAGGTAGATGGGCCTGGCACATTCCGCACATTCTCCCGCCAGAGTCGTGGCCCGCCCGCCCCTTCCCGGCCCCGCCCTGTGGGGCTGCTGGAGAAATCAAGTCCAGGGCTCCCCGCACCGAGTCCCGAGCGAGCTCCAGAAGGCTCTGCTGCGGTGGGAAAACTTCCAGGCAAATTCCTCCAGGCTCGCGGCCCCGGGCTAGGAGGCCTCCGCCACGTGAAATGCCCCGGCTGCCTAGTTGCGCCCCTGCCCGCGCCCGATGCGATCTGGCCCCCGCTTGAGGCCAATGACTTCCACAGATGCTGCGGGTGAATTCTGCCGAGAACTACTGTTCCTAGATCCACTTTACAGATGGAGATCCCAGACAGGGGCGGGGAGAGGGGCAGGGGAGGGTTGCTGGCGGCTGAGATCATGCAGGAAGTCCCAGAGGCTGGGAAGAAGAAAGTGAGGCCACACCAGGGAAATTCTCGTCCTAGCAGCCCATCCTGGTGGATTCGGGGTTCCCAAGGCATAGCAGCAGCAGCGAGCACCCCGTCAGCAAGCAGGGCTACCTCACAGGCAGGGCAGGGAGACACACTCAAACACCAAGGGCTAGTGCAGTTTGATTAGTGTCATCCGTTCATGTTTTTGCGCATGTATGTAATTCAGTCAGGTTTACTGAGTGGTAGGATGGATGGAGCATCAAAAGAAGCTCCTAACCCTATCCGCGTGTGTTGGGGGTGGGGGTTCTGGGAAGCCTCCCAGGAAAGGGATAGTTAAGCCAGTCTAAGAGACAGCAGAGTTGGTCAAGTATTGCCCTATCAGAATGGCAGAATCAAAAGGATGGACCAACACATTCTCCTTCATGCAGCCCTGCCAAGTCTATGTCCCAAATGGTCCTCCAATCCATCCATTTCTCTCCACACCCACTGTCACCACCCACACTGATCTCCTTGCACTGGTGTCACCTGCCTTCCAATGTAGTCTTCACACAGAAGTCTCTTTAATCATTACACATTGCTCCTTGCTTGCAGCTCTTTATTGACTTTTCGTTGCTCTCAGGATAAAAGCCAAACTCTTTAAGGGGCCCAAGGATTCTGCTGTGCCCAGCTCTCTGCAGGTCCAGCCACTCTCCTCTCGGATTCACTACCCTGTGGCCACACTTGCTTCCTTCTTCCTTTGGAATGCATCAGAAGTCCTGTCTCCTTGGGACATTTGCTCTTGGCACTGACATTCCCTAGAATGTCCTTTGTCTCGTCAGACTAGTGAACTCTTAGTCACTCTGCAAAACTTCCCTCGAGTGTCCTGTAAATCCTTCCCTGACTGCACAGACCATTCAGTTATGTCGATCACTTCCTTCTGTGTGTCCCCCTAGTTTGCTCTGATTACATCGATCTAGCACAGTGGCCACAATCTTTTCTTATTGTAGATGGTGAGCTCTGGGAGGGGAGGACCCTGTCTGAGTCATCACTAGGGCATGGAGACCAGCACAGGGTGTCAGAGGGGATATGCAGTAGAAGATTGAGGGGTGATTGAGATTCTGGAAGCTGTCCTCATCCTTCACTTTCTGGGCTTTATCAGGTAGGGAGGAGGTGTCCCTGTGTCTGAGCGAATATGTGTGTGGAGTAAAGCTGGGGGGATTGTATATAAAGTCACTTCAGTTCATCTCTGTCTCTTGCTGACAAGCATTTTTCTGCTTCCAGTCTAGTGGCCAACATCAAACTCTTTCCTGCCCCTCCTCCCACATTGGACTGCTGGTGGCTGTGATGTATTTGGCTTGGTATCATAGGCCCTAAACATACCTACTGTAGGACCTATGGTGTGTCACATCTCCTCTCCAGGCTCCCTTCCCCTTCAGGAACCCTTCACTTAAAGAGAGAATATGGAGGACCAGTGATGGATTTGATGTAGGGTGAGGAACAAGGTGGCCCTTCCTTCCCAAGGCCACCACTGGGAAGGAGCAACCTTACTCCAGAGCCCTAAGTCTGGGTGGGCCAGCTAGACAGTACAAGCAAGAGTGGTGTCCAAAGCCATCAATGGCCAGTCAGCAAGGGGGGCCCATCAGCTGGGCTGTTCCGGGGTCTCGAGCTCTTCCCGCGTCCCAGGTGATTCAGCCCTGTCCAGGCCAGATCCACCACAACAGCACCAGCCAAAGGAACCAGGCTTTCCTCAACTCCTCCCTCTCTGCCAGGCTGCCAGGCCCTGTGCTGATCTCGCTTGTAAACAGGTTTGACTCGAACAGTAACTGCCCCGCCCTTCTCTGCCCTGCCTTGCCCACCTGTTCACTGCCCCAGAAGAATGCTCCCACCCCACCAGAGCTACCCCTAGCCACCTCATCCAGGCTTCAGGGCTCCTGCCAACTTTATCAGCCTCCTCTTTGACGCCTTGCCCTCAGGTATTTGGACCCAGACACTCCAACTGCTCTCTCTTATACCACCAGGCCCATGCACAAGACGTTCACTTGGTGGTGACCTGCTACCCACTCTCAGCTGCAACACTGACTCCTTCATAAACTTCCTCTTGGCCCAGAACTTGGGGGCCAAGACCCTGGTGTTTGCTAGCTGCCTCCAGCCTGGGTTCTACCCTTGACTGGCCTGAGCTTGGCTCCATCCCTCTCTACTCTCAGCTCTTCTTGTGCCTTGGCCCCTATTTCCAGCTCCAAGGCTGGGCAGGCTCTTGCAGAGTCCTCCTGAAGCCCACAGCTCAGGCAGCCTCCCCACCAACAAGCAGGCCCTCAGCAAGGCTCTGCTTTGAGGGTACAGATGCTGCCTCTAAAGGAGGGTAGGCATGAGGGTGAAGCCAGGCTGGGCTACCTGGTTAGGCAAGAGGTCTGGAAGGCAGAGGCAGGAGTGGAGAGGTCCCCTATGCCAAGTGGGGCCACAGCCCATGAGCAGACAGTGGAGACAGATTCTTTGGGAGGTCAGGTTGAAGTAAACAGATATACACAGGGATAGGTGGCTATTTGGAAAGAACTCTCCAGCAGGACTCGTAAGCTCCAGGGAGACCCTTCTGATCTCCAGGACTGAAACAAAACTTGCATGCCAATCTAGCTGAAGCATTCCCAGGCTAGGGAGGGGGATGATGGGTGGGGCTCTGAAAGCTGTCAGGCCCCAAAGCCAGCCCCAGCAGAATGTCCCCACACCAGAAGGAACTGGAGACAATCAATTGACCAGAACTCTGCCACTGTGCACATTAGGAAACAGAGGTCCAGAGATGGATGGCATCAAGCTGGGGTCACACAGCCTGTCTGAGGCATAGCTGAGATTAAAACCAGGGCTCCAGTTGTACTGAATGGAGGCCCCACCCAGCCTGGGTGCTCAGGTTCATGTGTCGGGAGGGCTGGGCTCCTGTTTGCACCCTAATCCCCTTCTTCCCTCCCTTCCAAGGCCCGCCCTGCTGTCTCATCCTTCTAAGCTTTTCAACCAGTTTCCACTTGCTGGGTGACTATTGGCTCCAAGGAGGGTGGGACCCCTGGGTGCAAGGGTCCCCATGTGTGACTGTACCCACAACAGCCCGTACTGGGACATGAACCTGCAGGACTAGCACATGGAGTGAGACTCTCCCCTTGCCCCACCCTCAGCCTGCACTTCTGGCTAAGAGGCTGGTCCCTTACCCTCATGCACATGCATACTGTCAGTCACCAAATGCCCCCCTTGGGACTCCTCTTACCACACTGCCACCCCCAGTCTTGGCTTGGAGCAGCACCCAGTCTGGTGGGGAAGGCAGACCAATTCAGCTACAGGGGAGGAATCCATGCTCTGTGCATGGTGGCTCCCCTAGGAGCAGAAAGATCATGTAGGTAGGCCTCCCTGACCATTGGGACATCTCCCATTCCTGTAGCCTGAACTCCCTGCTGCTTTTTGAATCCATTACTTTGAATAAGCCCAGGAAACACTCCACCATCAGTCTTGGCCCGTGTGACTTGATGCCCCAGAATGCAGACTACCTTTTCTCTTTGGCTGTGAAGCAGCCCCCGGCCAAACTTCCACAGGACAAATGCACAAGCTGAGCCAAAGCCTCGCTGGCAGATAATCCCCACATGCCCTGAAGAATGGCTTTTTGCTGCTTTAAGAATCATCCACAGATCGGAAAAAGAATGTTCTAATTGGAAAACCTCCCCGCCATGGTTTTCCGGAGTTTTAGTACAGTTGGCCGGCATGGAGGCTCCTGGGATGAGGAGGAAGGGAAGTAATGAGGAGGAGACAGTGGGCTCTCTGCCCAGTGCCCCCTTATGCCCGGAGCTCAGCCAATCCCGCTAAGGGGCCATACTGAGGGTGTAGCAAGTCAGCAGCCTGGGGAATCCAAGGCTGCTGGCTGGCCCTGCTGAGAGCCATGTCCCTTAGCCAGGATGAAGCCCTGGCCCCAGAGGCTCCGTTGCTGTCTCAGAAGCAGCCTGGGCTCCGGGACCTCTGGTAGGACTGATGCCCACTGGGCATTGTGAGCCCCAGCCCAGAAGAAGAAAGGTATGAAAGCCACCACCTGCTAAAAAAATGCAAACCCAGAGTCAGTATTGGGGTCTTCTGGAGCTCCCAGACTTGACTGGGGTCCTGGGTTGGGAGACCTGGCAGAGGGGTGAAGGCTGAATGGGAAAATGGACTTTTGAACAGTTAGATCTATCTGGAGAGGAACGGAGCTTCCACTCAGGGGCTCTGCTAAGCCTGGCCTGACAAAACCGCTGGCTGAGGAAAGTGAAGCCACAGCAACCTGAGGGTCTGTCCAACTCCAAGGGTTACTGATTTGTTCCTTATGGTTAAGCATTGCCCTTGCACTTGGGAAATGCCCACTTGGGAATGGGAAATGCAGTAGATACCTGAAATGCCTTCACACAGGAGAGCCAAGTTATTGTGATTCACCTCTTGCAGGATGTATGCTTCTCTATTAGTCTTTTCTGGAAACCTCCCTCCCTGGGTGCTCAGCTGCCTTTATTTCCTCAAAGACAGCAGCCTTTGTGAGACCAGAGGGGAAAACAGTCCAGAGGCTGCATCCTATCCATATGTGCAGGATAAAGGGGCTGCTGGCCAAAGTCACCCTTGATAGAAATTCAAATCTCAGCATAGAGGAAAGGGCTGGCTCTCATCACCTGGCCCCTGTCCATTCCTCTTGGCCCCAGTAACCTGTATTTGGGGACTATGAACTTGACCAAGTAGTTCTAGGCTCACTGGCATTGTGCCCCACTATCCTCCTCTGGCATTGTGCCCCACTCTCCTCCCCTTCCTCCCCGACCTGCCCTGTTGTGACCTTGAGCGCTGCAGCTTCCTAACCAGCACACATCTCTAGAGCTCTACTGGCCATTCTAGTCGCCACTGGCCACATGTGACTATTTACATTTAAATGAATTACAACGAAATCAAATTGAAAATTCAGTGCCTCAATCACAATAACCACAGATAGAGAACATTTCCATGATCACAGAAAGTTCTGGTGAACAGAGGCACTCCAGCTGTTCCACTTCTCCTTACGGGGAAACTCTTCACTTCTCCCTTAACTGAAGCTGGGCTCCCTCCACTAAGCAAGGCACCCCGGCAGCCTCACCCGGGATAGACTAGTCTGCCTTTGGATGAAAACCTCCCCTTCTTTGAGGGTCATGCTAATTGGCTAACACATCCAGCATTCAGGCAAATCTTTGCACCTGGCTCATTCTTCCTTTATATCCATATCTCACTGGATGTGAGAACGTGACTGGGTGGGGAGGATGGGGCAGGATAGCAGTGAGGTGGAGTAATGAGTGTGTGACTTCAGAATCCATACCTGTGAACTACTCGTCCCAACCCTCAGGCCTCCTAGTTCTTTGACCTTGACGTGTCTGAAGTCCTTGTAAACTCCACTGCAGCTACCTCTTCCCACAGGTACAGCCTGTACCCTGTCATCACTTCTGGAATGTTTATTGCAGGCTATCCACTTTCTGACCTCTACCTCCTCTTTTTTTTGGTGGGCTTGTTCAACTACTTCCCAATGAAAGGTAGTGACAACTGTCTTTCAAGCTCATGGGGACCTCCTATCCTCTCTCTCCTCTACATTTTTTTCCATCCATTAGCCCTTTCTTCTCTTCACTTCCCTCCCTATCTAGCTTGAATCAAAGGACCATCACTTCAACAACTCTCCTGTCTACATCCTAATCTCCCTTTTTATTGTCCCTCGGTCACCTGCACCTGACACAGCATCAAATCTGGGCAAATCTAAACATCTGCTTTCTTCATGCCTGCTCCAAGGCAATGATGGTGCTGGCAAAGGTTACACAATCATGCAGGATGGTGCCAGTGTAAATTCCTGGATTTCACCCCTTCTCACCTTCACAAGGACCTGCCTCTTTGTAATTAACCCTTTCTCTTTTGCATCATAAGAACATCCATTTCACTTGAAGTATTCCTGTCAACATTAAAAAAAAGAATCTCACTTAACCCAATTCCCACCTCCAGTTAGTGTTTCATTTCTGTGTTCCTCTACTGAGCAAAAAACTTCATGAAAGAGTTGTGTAGGTTCACTGCCTCTACTTCTCCTATCCTCATAAACCCATTCCATTTTTTCAACCCTAACACTCTCTTAAGATTGTTCTTGTCAAAGTTACCAATGATCTCCATGCTGCCAATCCCAATGCTCACATCTCTGCCCTCTTAACCACAGTTAGTCAGTCACTTCTCCATTCTGGAAAAGCATGCTTCTCTTGCTTCCCTGACACTCCACTTATCCAGACATTGAACATTAGGAGCTCAGACTCTGGAATTGAGCTACCTGGGTGCAAATCCTTGTTGTGCCAATTAATAGTTGTGTGACCTTGGGAAAGTTACTCCCCTTCTCTGGGTTCCCATTTCTCACCTGTATAGTAGAGATGAGACTAGCAGCATCTACCTCCTGGGATTGTCATTAAGGTTACATGAGATAACACACAGAAAGTACTTAGAATAGAGCTTATTACATGAAGAGATTCTGAATGAAATCACTATAGATGTTTATGGGGTTCAGGACATGCTACCCCAAAACACGGCACCTTGGCATATTGAATATTTTTTTAAGATGAAGGGGTTTGAGAAAACAGCAGAAGCAGGAAGGTCTCTCTGACCTCCCCCCAACCCTGATATTTTTCCCAACAGTTCTTAGATCCTCATGTGAGAAGTGTCTTCCCTATACCCAGATGAAAGGAACATCCTTATTTCCAAGAGGCAATGGGGGAAACCCAGAAGGATCTGAACAAACAGGCCTTGCCAAGTTTCCTCAGCTTGCTACACTTAGCTCAAACTTTTTGTCCTATTATATTTCTCCAAAACTTTACACTCTTTGTCAAACCTGGTATAAAAACACTCGTGTTTAATAATTTTTTTGGGGGGTGGCCTTTATTTTCTTATGAAAGTTTCTATGTCATGTAAAACTTACATTAAATGTAAGTTTTTCTCCTGTTAATTTGTCTTTGTCAGTCTAATTTTCAGACTCAGCCAGAGACCCTATGAGGGTCAAGGAAACTTTTTTCCTCCCCTGCAATGTCTAAGGGTCAACTCAAACTAAACATGTTCAAACAAAGCTCTTGTTCCCTACCCCACACCCTCCAAACCTCTCTCTTCTAAGTCTTCCTTATCTCCATCAGTGGCACGTCCCAGGTGTGCAGGCCAAAGGCTTAGGTTGTTAATTTGATTTTCTTTCCTTCCCTCATCTCTCATATCCAGTTAATCAGCAACCCCTGATTGCAGCTGTACCTCCAAAATATACCCTGCTTACTTCCACTCTCACCACAATCCTAGTCCAAGCCTGTATCCTCTCTCACCTCCTCCCTCATCCCCCAGCTTCCACTCTTGCCCACTGCATCTACTCTCCACAAATCAGCTGGAGCAGTCCTCCCTTGTGTTCTCTGTCTCAGTAATAAGGTGACTGCGTTCACCCAGCTGTCCAAGCTGGAAACTGGGGTGCCATCTGAGACTCCCCTTTCCCTCTTCCTGTCCAGGTCTGGTGCCTGCTGTAGCTCTCATCTCTTCTCTCAACTTTCAAGCTCCAAGCTTCCAGCACACTGAAGCCACACTGGAGTTTTACTGATTCCCACATAAGCCTTGTTCTCTGTCCCCAAATCTTACTTTTGACCGAGGTTCCCTTGCATTGGTTAACTCCTACTGTACTCATGCATCTAGCAGAAAGTCATCCCTAACCACCAAGACCTAGTTAAGTGTCTCTTCTTGGGCTGCATTTCTGCCCCCGCACTCATAACCCTACACAGTCTCTGTTTCCTGTCTCTGTCCTCCCTTCCTCCTGTATATAGGAAACACATCTCATGCTTGCCCACTCACCCAAGTACCTGGTATATGACTGAGTGGACATACAAGGAATATTTGCAAAATGAATAAAGGAAGGCATAAAAGTTAATTTCAAATGTAGTTTATGACCAGGGTAGCATTTCAAATCAGTTGATTAAAAGTGTGTTGTTCAATAGATGATGTTGGAATGACTGGCCTTGTGGGGAAAAATTGGATTTCCTACCTCATACTCCACACAGAAATAAACTGCAGATGGCTCAGAAATTTAATGTAAAAAAAAATAAAACCATAAAAGTACTAGAAGGAATCTTGGGGTGGGGACAGCCTTTCTAAGTAAGTCCTGAAAACCAGAAACCATAAAAGACAGAGAAATTAAAAACTTCTGTATGGCAAAACTCACCATAACTGTTATTAGGCAAATGACAAATGAGGAGGAGTTATCTGTACCACATATGACAGCCAAAAGCTTAATCTTCCTAAAATAAATAAGGGCTCCTATCAAAGTAAGCAATAGGAAAATGGGGGCAAAGAAGGGAACAGACAATTCACAAAGGAAGACTTGCTGAAGTC
>VMDR010004023.1:0-64879 GCA_007922815.1 Macrotus californicus | reverse complement strand
GTTCTCACGGGCAAAGACGGGATGATCGGCCTGAGACTGTGTGGTCCACCCTCCTAAGGTGGTTCTCACGGGCAAAGACGGGATGATCGGCCTGAGACTGTGTGGTCCACCCTCCTAAGGTGGTTCTCACAGGGCTCGTTTCAGGAGTACACTCCTCTAATCCGTCTAAAATAAGACTGAACTCAGAAATTTAAAAAAAAAAATTTTAAATAAGTATATTTTATTGTATTTTTTCCATTACCATTTATCCCCCTTTTACCCTCTTCCACCTCCACCCTGAACTCAGAAATTTTTAACTTACATATAATTGCTCAGAAAAACTTGATTGTCCGCAACTTACAAAAAATTACCCAAATAGCAACTTGTGCATTGATGTCTGGAACACAGACTTTCCCACAGAAACAACGGCAGTCCAGTTCACAGGCCTCCACAATAATTCACACGACAACAAAACATGGTTTTTGAATTCTAGGACTGACTAGGTGGGAAAAACTGTCGACAACACGTTTTCTACCTGGAAAAGCACTTTGCATCCCAGCTGGAATCCTGGCGGCTCTGATACCATCCATCTACTGTGCTCCAAAAATGATCTCCACTCTTTTCTTGAAAACCCACCATTGAGGCAGGGGTTCCTTCAACAACCTACCCACTTGCCGGGGTCCCACGTGGGTTCACATTCTCCAGTGGGTGGGAGTGCTACATTATGGAAGCTTGGAGGCCAAAAAAGAGTCACCTATCTCCAAGAGTGTGTGTGTGTGTGTGTGTGTGTGTGTGTGTGTGCATGTGACAGGGCAGAGGGAGGGAGCTAAGCAGCACTGAGCCAGGAGTCCAGGATTTCCCAGGGTGTGACATGAGCAAGGCAGGGGGCGGAAAGATGGAGAAGCACCCCTGGGTGTGTGTGGGTGTGTGATGTGAGCACTAGTGGATACAAAAGCCCATGAGAGTCACTGCAAAGGGGACAGGACGGGGACGGAGTGACAGAGAAACATGATGGGGGGAGAGAGAGGCGCACAATCCTTTCACAACAGCATCAGACAACAGAAGCTGGTCCACAACCAGGACTGCCCTGTCACTGTGCAGAGCTGGTGTGAAGGGACCGGGTTTTGGCTTCACAGTGAAATGGTTCCCAGTGCTGGCTCTGCTAAGGCCTGGTGCCCTAGACGGAGGAAACGGATCACTTCTTCCAGCACCGAGGCTTCCCACCACAAAGTGGACCCCATGGTATTTCCCTACAGAATGCTGCAGGAGTTTAACTGAGGTTATGTAGATAAAGGCCTCGAACAAACGGACAAAAGTTAAGACACAAGTTTATGTATTCATGAAATGAAGGAGCTGCAAGAGACAACCTAAAGACCATTTTAGGCTGACGTATTCTATGACAAACCATAGAAATACCAGGAAAAAAAGATACAACCATTCAGGTAAGATAATTTGCTAACAAAAAGTAACAAGCCCTGGCTGGTGTGCTCAGTTGCTTGGAGCCGTTGTCCTTTAAACCAAAGGTCGCGGGGTTTGATCCCCAGCCAGGGCACATGCCTGGGCTGCAGGTTTGGTCGCCGGCTGGGGTGCATGAGAGGAGCAACAAATTGACGTTTCTCTCTCACATCAATGCTTCTCTTTCTCTCTCCCCTCCCTTCTCTTCTAACATCAATGAGTATGTCCTCAGGTGAGGATAAAAGGAAAAAAAAAGTAGTAACAATAAAAAGGGGAAAATTTTTTTTCTAAATTTTTGTTGAAAAGAACATCAACCAAAATAAAAAGGAAAGCAAAAGATGATAAAAATATTTGCAGCGAATATGGCAGATGGAGATTAATATCCTTGTTATACAGGAGGGCATGCAAATGAAGGAGAAAAGATCCCAACAGGTAAGTACATGAAGGACATTAACAGGTAACTTACTTGCCACTGTTTACACCAAGCAGAAAAACACTTGATCTCACTGGTAATCAATCAACAACATACTGATCAACAATAACAATAACTGATACTCTACTGAGTTGGTAAAAATGTAAAATATCCAATCTTCATTGTATTAAAGGAAGTTCTTATATGCTGGTAGCAGCTTTGTAAAAAAACCAAGTCACGAAAATTTGACCCCCGAATTATTTCAAGAAAATAATAAATGTGTGATTTGCGGATAGGTATACAAATGCAGACAGGCCCTGACTGCTGTGGCTCGGTGGGCTGGGCATTGCCCCGCAAACCGAGGGGTCGCCTGTTTGATTCCTAGTCAGGACACCTGCCTGGGTTGCAGGCCAGGTCCCTGGCTGGGGGTGTGTGAGAGGTAACCAATGTATGTTTCACACATGGATGTTATTTTCCCTCTCTTTCTCCCTCCCTTCTCCTTTCTCTAAAGGTAAATACATAAAATTTTTAAAAAACAGAAACAAATGCAGATGGGTAATACTGGGGAGGGCACAGAACCTTAATTAACATTTGTCACTAAGGAGATCGTCAAATAAACAGAAAATATCAATCAACCGGAGGACAGCAACACGGAAAATTGCTTACAGGAATGTTAGGGCAAAACTGATGAGATACAGAACTGTTTATGTTCTGATTAGAGGTATGTAAAAACTTCATCACACAGGGAGGAAACACTTCACCAAAGAGCACAAGGAGGCTGCACACATGTGACTCCGGTTCACTTTTGTGGTCAGAGTGACAGGGTATCAAATACTGGTTCTGCACTCCCAAGATGAGTCACCAGGAACAAGGAGTCTTTCTGAACCTTGCTGTCTTCAGGTGTGACTACACAGGGCGCTGTCGGGACACCGTGTTCTGACCTGACGAGCGGGCCAGCACAGGGTCAGTGCTGGATAAAGGAGTTATTTTACCTCACACTGGTGCTGTGGTCACACTGCCTGCATTGTGAGTATCTTGCAGACAAGAATGTCTAATTCTCTGACTATTACGTAGGAGATTTCTGAAATAGACACACCTCTTGAAATGACCCATACTCTCACTTTCAATTCTCATTCATTTCCTTTTCAGAAATGAATCAAGTGTGAAAACAGCATTTCTGTTCATTCACATATAACATCCACAAATTGTTCTGTTTTATCTACTTTGTGACTTTTAGAGTAAGTGTTTGCAAATATTATTCTTGTACCCTTGGTACATAAAACTCACCACATGCCACAGGTAAGGGTCTCAGAGGCGACACTGACACACTCCTGCAGTGTCTTTATGTCTTCCTGTTGAGGTCCTGTACAATCCCACCCACTTTGAATCATCTAATGGCTTTGAGTGCACGTTCCACAACCAAATGCAGACAGGGGCAGTGTTCTTCCAGGTTCAGGGCCACCGATTAAAAACAGAATCAGACACTCAATTTTCCCTCCCATCCCAGAGTCCTTCAAAACACAGAACTGGACACATGGAGGTTCCTTCGTGCCGCTGCCTGGCCGCCCCTGCCCTAGCACTGCGAGACCGTGGCTTCCCTCCGAAGCGCACAGTTTTAAGCTCTCAGAACTCTGTTACAGAAGTGCGATGCCACTTCTTTTCCCGAACACGTTTCGTTTATTATGTTACGAAATAAAAGCTGCAGTCTCTTTTAGATAAACATTTAGAAGTGACCAAATATCAGATGACACTTTTTCTTTCCATTTTACCTTGCACCCTGTATTTTTAAGATCTCTGACCCCACAGCTCACTGCCATCTGACCACGATGGAGAACGCACTTCTGTTTGACTGTCTTATTACGTGACAGCAAGGCAGCCTAATGCATCAGAGGCAAACAAGACAGTCACGCACACGACTCCTCAGCGTCTGGGCTACACGGTTCAGAGTGACCCTGCTGGGAAGCCAGGGCTGCGCTCTCCAACGGGGCACCAGCCCCACGGCTAGCACACATGAAGCTTTCGCAAGTCTGAAGTCCAACAAAGAAGGGAAACACAACCTATGGCGGGAGGGCTACGATTTAGGGTGAAGAAATCAGCTGTTGCCGTCTGAACCCCCGCATTCCACGTCTGCCATTACCAGTTTGTCTTTCTGTCGCTCGCCATGAATGAGAAAGCCGCTGTGTCCGTTGCCTTCGGGGTGCATGACCTTGCAGACCCCCACGCGACTGATCCCGCCTCCTTCCTGTGGGAACCATCCCCCGCTGGAGTCATCTCTGGTCATAACCACAGCCTTGACACGCACGATATAGCTGTCACTAAAACGACAAGAAGAACGGGGCATGACAACGGTCTGGTGGCTGCGGGACACGTTTCACGGGGTGAGGCGGCCCACCGACCACCAGCCAGCGTTCGCTGGCCTCACCGAGAGAAGTCTATGCAGGGCAGCACCCTGAAAAGGCAGCCCATCTCAGCTTTTAAGGGGGAAACCCCCCAACACTTACAATACTCAACGTAAAAGGACATTTTTAAAAAGATGCGCAGTAACTAAAAATATCTGTGAGCCTTTGAAGATGGATGCAGGCATAACATTCTCCAATTCCTAGGTGGTAATTGAGCATCAATGATAAAGTGAATGAGCTGATCTCTACAGATTGGTACCTGTAAGTTAGGAAAGACAAATCTGTTACTTAGAGTGACATTATGGTTTCAACACTGAGTGACCAAGGTGTAACATTTTATGAAGCTAATAATCCTCCAATTTCGCCTAACGACAGGAAAATCCATTTCCGAATCACAATTCCTCATGCAATCACTTACGTGTCTATAGGTGGGAAAATATTTCAATTAAAATACACACTACACAGGTGTAACCTTTGGGTTGATCCTGTTTTTCCCAGTCTCAATTTCAGTTTCACAGTAAGGTCCTTTGCACATTCGCCAAACACCCCTTTGTCCTCCGGAGACCGGCTCCAGCTTCTCTCCTTCTTCACCGCGTTGTGGGTGCTGTGTTTGGATTCTCAGCAAGGCCCTCGAATTTTCACTTGCTACTCTCTTTCTTTGGAAAGACTTCATTTCTTAACTCAATCAAACCCAATTCCCACCTTCCATACGGCAGGCAGTGTGCCAGACTCCCGGGGAACAGAGATGCAGGGTGACACAGAACCCCTTCTTCCTGCCTGTCCTCTGGGCCTGGCGCTCAGAGCCTGGCCACACAGGCTGCAACCTGCCGGAGACCACTGGGACAGTTCCTCTGCCCCACACCCCTCCTCGCCTCACTCACCCCCAAAGGAAAAGCCACCCAGGTTTCCCATGACTCCCGACAGCTCACCCTCCACTGTGACCAACACCCACTGGGCCCACAAGACTCAAGGCCCAACACCCCCTTACCCTCCTATCCTTTCCTCACACTATCTGTGTGTGTGGGTGGGTGGGTGGGGGGTAAAATATCTAACACATAATGTAAACTTTGCCATTTCAAGTGTACAATTCCATGGCATTAGGCATATTCTCATTGTTCATCTCCAGAACATTTCTCACCTTCCCAGACTAAACTCCACACTCCACTGCACACTAGCTCCCCATGCTCCCCCCGCTCCCGAGCCACTGGCAACTGCCATTCGACTCCAGGTACCTCATGTAAGTTCCTTTCATTCTCTTAACCTGAGTGCAGAGGTGCTATGGGCTGAGCGCCCGCAGCCCATGCCCACTGGGCTGTCTTCTCGCACATCTCTCCCCACTGAGCCTAGATGTGGGGTAGGGTATTCACCCCTGCTGCTGGTGAGGGGCCCTCTCCCCAGTTCCTCCGAAGCTCCCAAGTCTAACCATGCCCCCACTACCCTTCTTCAGTCTTCCAGATCTCTGGGTAACCTCTGCATTCCTCAAAGACAGCAAGTGGGCTCACTGTCCCTCCCTCTCTCCCACGATCCCTGTTATGATTCTTTGTAATTTCATTATTCACCCAGAGGATCCTTGCAACTCCTTGGCCTCTCCGTTTTTGGAACTCTTCTCCTCTGATGCCCTGGTCTCACACCCAACCACTGCCACCCATGGCTCGGGCACACCCTTAAACCTGTCAAAACCAACACCTGCACAACTTCCAGAATCTCAATTTTAAGCATCCTGCTCTCCAGCCACTACCCTCCTGACTCTGCACTCCCTCCCTCCAGACCCCAGTACTTCTACCCCAGGGGGCCACAGCCTAGTGTTATGACCACCTCCACACCCCCGTGCCCCACACACACCCCTCAGGCTCTCCCCTGATTCTCTACCCAAGTGAGTTTCCATGGGCTATCACAACACTCTTTTGCACAAAACCTTAATGTATTTGTTTTCTCTTTCCTCACCACAGCTGCCTGGTGAAACCCCAACTTTGGTGAAATCCCTCACCTACTTAACGCCATGCTCCCACCCAGGCTGCTGAATATGGTTCCAGGGAAAACCCCACTCCGTTTAACTCAAAGGTCTAGTTTGAAAGTCATAACACTGCCCTCCGTGGGTCTCATGTGCCACCCAGTATCCTGCTACATCTCCCTAATCTGTCCCCAATATGACTTCACATGTCCTCCTACCACCTCCCTCTCAGATGATAGATGAGCTCACGTTAATGTTACAGAGGAGAGAAACACAACCGGAAGCGACCTTGCACCTGTGCCCACCAGCATGTGCCCCTCTGCACCAGTACTCGCTGCCTCTCCTCTGGTAACTGGCTGAACCACCCACGACCCAAGCCAGGGCCAACGACTGCGATGTAGGCACTTTCTAAGTGCCACCAGTGCCCAAATTCACGTCTCCCTCCAGGCTTCTCCCCTCTGCTTCACACCAGTAAAACCAACTGTCTATGGGTACTTCGATCAGCAAGTCTCAGGTTGGACTCTCGATTCCCATCACCTTCCTTCCTACCCCACTGGCTCTCCCTAAACACACGCCGACTCCACTTCTTAGCACCTCCGTCAGCACGGCCCCATCCCCAGCTGCCAACGCCTCTGAGACCGTGGCAGAAGCCTCCTCACTGGCCTCCTTCCTTCCACGCCTGCCCAGCTTTCCGGAAAACAGACAGGTAGCTCAGATTACACACTCTGCTCAAACACACGACCACCTAGCACTCATCTCTTTCCCTCCCTCCGTGCCCCACTTCAGCCCCACTGCCCTTGATGGGCCCCCACGCTAGGCACACTCCTACCTCGGGGACTTTGTGCGTGCTATTTCTGCCACTTAAGACCCCATTTCCCACTCTCCTCCCCACACACCAACGAGGCGCATTTTCAAGGTTATTTCATCAGAGAAGACCTCTCTGTCCACTTTGTATAAAGCAGCGCCGTCCATTCCTCTTAAATCTTCTCGCCCTGCTTTGTCTATTTTCTGCGGGATCAGCCTCGGCCCTCTCTGCTTGCCCGCCCAACTTCCCCAACCAGAACAGAAACTTCCTGAGAGCAGGCACTTCGCCCTTGTTGTCCATTGCTACCTCCTTAGAGTCTGGAGCAGCAGCTTACATGTAGCAGGTTGTGGAGTAACTGGGTTAAACACACAATATGTATAAACAGGTTTCTAAAAGATTATGTAAAGCTTCCCTTTTCATTAAACAGGAGCACTGAAGTTCTAAAAAAATCACATGGTTTACAGTACTCGGGCTCAGTCATTCACGCATTTATCTCACGATTCAACACGCCTGTTCCCTTAGATCAGAGAGACTGAGAACAGGGGTGACACCCACATTTTCTGGCCTGGCTGACAGAAGTAGTTAACAAAAGTAGGGGCAATAATGAGGCTGCCTGTGGAAACATTAGAAGTCTGAGGTGCCAGGGAAACACTCAGGTGGCGGAGTGCCCACTGGACAGCACGGTGGCTGTGGTAAGAGAGTTCAGGAGGCGCTAGAGAGCAGGAAATGAAGCCTCCCCCCTCCCCCGAGAAGTAGGAAAACCAGCGGGAAGTACTGCATGGAAAGCTGAGAGGGAGAGGAGTTTCAGAGACGGGTCTGGTGGAAGAAACACTAGACATGTCCTTCAGACCTGACATTCTGGAAGTTTGGAGTGAGCTCCTTAATTATTTACACGCAGAAAAATTATACAGAATTGCTGAAATTGGGACATAACGAATATAAACTGAATAGGACCAGTAAATGCATGTAGAAAGTTACTAAAGAAAAAAATCTAAGTTGGGGAAAGGGGGCTTTATAGTAGCAGGTGTGATTTTAAAAACTCTCACGGAAGCAGGCAAGCCACTTGAAAAGGAGAATGCTTCCGCAGAGACCTTATGAAAGCCAACTGCAGCATGGGGAGCTCAGAAAATGAGAAAGAATGGGAGCTGGAGATCAGAGGGTTAGAGGCTCTGTGAAGGCTTTTACAAGAGGAGGACCGGGAAGAAAGCTGGGCCTGAGTGATGGAGACGGGTGACTCTCTTTTTAAACCTGAGGTCACAGAGGTGTCTTCAATTGTGCGCTATCACACAGCAGGCGCGCGGACTTCATCCTGCCTGCGGTCTTACACGGCTGCTCACTTCTCAGTGGCCGCTCATGCTGTGCAGTGCCGGGAGGTCTCCAGGCACTGGGCCTCCTGTCTCCTCTCCACATTTCACTCCTAGGTGCGCCAGGAGCTGGCACCAGGTTCTTGTGCCTTCTTAATGCTTCACAGTCCACCGGCTTTTTTCAGGTTCCTGTACTTTCTTAATGCTTCAGTCCACTGGCTTTTTTATCACAGTAATTCCTGTGGTGTCTTCAGAAATGCATGCTTCCAGGGATCTGTTCTACTCAGGAGGCAAAGCCCACAGGAAGGGTTCCTGAAATCACGGTGAGTGACAGACCCAGATACTTGGGTAACTGGCTTTGTCTAATTTTGCCTCCCCCTAGGTTTAGAATAACTCGGTGAAACTTGATCTGAAGCTGTCCTTTTGTTCCCATAATTTTTGTGTTCTTTTACAAAAATTAAAACTAAAAGTGTGAGACTATGATAAAAAAGATTATGAACATCTTACATTTGTTTAGATTAGCTACACACGAACAACTTGAGAATGTCTTTCTCTCCAGTTCCCCATTTATTCCAGAAAAGCTAAGGGTCCTCAGGACAAGTAATTCTCTAGTGTGACACACAGCTTTTTCAGCTCTTCTGTGAGTGCACTGTGAGCTCATCCGAACGGGAAGCGGCCAAGGTGATAGTCCGAAACCCTACACACCTCTTGTTAAAACATGCTTTACTTTTTGTGTGTTGCAGCTACGTGCTGCTCTCCTTTCCTCTGAGAGGATTAAGTATGAAAAGGAAGTTTGCATTGCTTATGTGAGTGACATAAACTTATTTCCAAAAACTTTTCATTTATTAGAGATTTAAATAAATGCCCCATGCCCTGGCTTCCAGGCTGCCAGCTTTGGCCTTTGCTTTTGGTCTGCAGCATCCTCTTTCCTGTCTTGGCTCCTCCTATGCCCCTCCCCAGGGCAGACTTCTCTTGGATGGGGGGTGGGTGTTGGGGCTGGGGGGACAGAAGTATACCATCCCCCCTAGCCCGCCATCTCTTCTGGCAACATTTCCACCAGCCAGCATTAACGGAGGCAGCTGGCTATTTAAAACGAGGCTGGGGGACAACACATCGCACTGAAAGCTGCCAGGGATGTCTGGGTAATCCAGCTGCATGGCTGCGTGCCAACAGCTTCCTAGCCGCTGTGTGGCTACCTTACTCAGGCATCTCGCCCCACCCAGAGGAGAAACCACGATGAACTCTACCACCAAAAGGTATAAAGGAGGAAAAGTGCTTCCCACCTCCCCTCCCTTCTCTTTCTGTAAAGCATTAAACAACATGTTTCAACCAGATGTGGGGTTGGTTGGGGGGGTGGGGGGCGGGTGGAGCAGGAAGGGCAAAGGTAGGTTTTCTAATGTGCACAAGGAAAATGCTGCTAGCATGCCTTAGACATTTTTCAAAAAATGTTATTGTCAGAAATAACAAAAACACTCCTGCAAGTTTCAAGTGGTGAAACAGTGTAACTAATTAAGCACCCAGTGAAGTTCCAGATGCAGGTCCAAACACCAGGTGAACGGGCCCCCTGGAGCCTGAATTTGAGCTGAACTGCCCCTGAGAATCACTGTCACTACAAATACTGTTTGACTATCACCATCCAAACAATGCCATGTCATTTAGGTGCATTTTGAGTAAAACTGACTCTTACAAATTAAGCTGGGGATCTGCTATTTAAATGTGGTTTCTTTAAGAAAAATGTTTTGTGTTCCCAACATGTAGCTTCATTTGTAAAAACAGGACTAGCTGTCCTGTGATCACTCAACATACAGAAGAGGTAGGTGGTATCCTAAAGCAGAACGGGGGAGGCACAGGACAATTTCAAAGCTAGATTTTTATGGTGGGGGGAGGTGCTGATTCTGCAGAGGCACAGCAAGGTCTGGATCGCAGGCCTTTAGGTCCCAAGTTCTCTCAGATTCAAAGCAGGCTCTGTTTGGGCCACGTTACAGAGGTAAACAAAGGAACTGCAGGAGATGGTGCTGAGGCAACACTGTGTCTGCAAATAATGTTCAGAGGCAGACAGGTCAGCAGTGCCTTGACCTTCTCAGTAGCTGAAGAATCCTCTTTTTGAGCTTCAGTTTCCTTATTTGCAGGGGGAGGGGTGGGGAGGGAAAGGAGGCAAAAGGGGGGTGGAGGGGCAGGAAGAGAGAGGGAGGGAGATGGGGGAGAGAAAGGGAGAGAAAGGGAGGGGGGAGAGAGAGGTGGGGGGGGGGGAGATCTACTCTGCTGCTGGGAAGTCTCGAGGGTTAAAAGCACACAGAAGTGAAATGTCTGATACAGAGAAGTTGTAGCCATCGTACTTATTTCTGCTGAAAGGCTGGCTTTGATTACAAAAACAGGTCCTTTAAAGACCAGCCTCACTGGCCACTGACCACCTTTTTCAGAGAACCCTTTTTTGGAGTGGCAGGGGGCTGTTAGGAGAAAATCCAAAAAGGACCTGGGGCAATTATCAATGCAAGTCAGATTTATAAAGACCAGGATAGAGCCTCCATTTCAGGCACACCTGTAGAGGAAAGTAACTCCATCTGCCATCTGTGAACAGGCCCTCGGCTCCTGCTCCTCCCCCTCTGTTTCAGAGGTGGAGAATGGAACTTTTACATCCCCCATAAATGCTTCCTGACCCCCTCTGCTCAGCCAGCCCTTATCTGATTCCAGGGCATCTTTATCTCTACATTATGCTAAACATTCACTTCCCCCCAGCCCTCTTTCTGCCCACCCCACTTCACCAGACCTTGAAAGGGATTAGCTAAAGCCCAGCCAGCCTCTCAGGCTCCCCCTTCCACCCCCAGCTGCCAGCAGGCCACACAGAGCCCCAGGCCCTGCAGGGGAGCCAGGCATCCTGGGTCACTGCAATCACACCCCTGCCCAGCCCGTCCTTCCCGCGCCTGCAGATTTCTACAGGCTCTCCGATTTCACTGAATTATATGTGCATATATAAAATGTTGTACTGTATAAAATATATGTGTATATGAAATATATATGTCTAGCCATCTTTTTTTAAAAAATCAACAAAATATTTCAGCAGAATCAAATGTGTTGAAAAGCCAAAGATATTTATTGGTCACATTCTATTTAAGTGGGTGGCGGTTCCATGAGTGGCTGTTTTATTAAGTACCAACTACTTAAGACTTTTTTTTTTTTAAAGTTGACTGCCCTGGTTTTAGAAATTTATATATTCCGAACTTTACAGCCAAGGAAAGTTATACATAACGCAGTTCATGCATGGCGGGGCCGAGGTTTTCCGTCTGTATGAGCACTGAAGGCAGAACATTTGCTCTGCCTGCCCAGCGCCCACCCAAAAGGCGCGCACCACTCACACTGGGTAGAGCATCACAGGAAACAATGGCAGGAAAATCTGGCTGAAGATGCTGGGCCTGGCAGGAGCTGGTTCTGCAAAGACCATCATCTCTCCTCTCAAGCGCCGATATTCACGCACTACGAAGCAGCAAGAGACTTTCTGAACATTGAATGTTTGCTTCATGAAGAGAGCTGGTTTGCGTGATATCAGAATGGGGGAAGCTCAAAAGTGGGCTGAGGTCATGTAAGAAAAGGCTTCCCCACAGCAGCGTGACACCTGTGCAGCCAGCCACGAAGTACGCTCGATGAAAAGTTGCCTTGGGAACTGCCTCACCCCAGTGTCTTGGAGGGAAAAAACCTAAGGATTTGAACGGGTCCTAACATCATGATTGTGACCTCCTGGTGCCAAGGCATTCCGGTGGTGACCAGATTTACAGGGAGAAGACAACAGGCTCTGTGCTCTAATCTCCACTGTGTCCCTGCTTTTCCCTGAGATGTCTCAGTTCATCTTGCCCATGCAGAGTAATTCCACCTGAAGATTACAACAGAGCTTTTATGTTTTATCTTCGCAATGTATGCATTTTTAAAATGGTACTGAGTTTCTAGGAATGGACCCCAACGTATTGTGTAACACAGTGTGGTGGTGGTTGTTAGCGCTTGCCTGGCAATGACTGGGGACAGAAGCTTCGCCCAGGAATCAATGAGACTGAAAGCCAGGGTCCTGCTCTTACTGCAGGAGCTCCCAAGGGGTGGCATGAATAGGTTTTCCTGCGTTACTACGTGCTGGGCTCCGAATCTGGGAAACTGTTTTGGGAATCCCCACTTTAGTCTTGTGTCATGAATTCTGTGTACGGCAAGGCCAAATCCTATCCTCACCCAGTGGGGGAAGCACGGGGCATGGCCATTCTCACCCTCCCAGGCCACATCTAATACCAGCATCTTTGTTGGTGCTGCCTAGTTACGCGGGAGCACATGAATAGGCCTCCTCACCCACACACCCCTTTTTAGTGCGCGCATGAGAAAGGGCTGCTTTCTCCACTATTCTGAAGGACACTGCCAACAGCACTGATGTCTGAAATAGGCATGAATATTGAAAGTAATAATTTATAAATCATTCTTTAGAACCAATCCTAGCACATGAAAGTTTCTTAGACATGGCCTCTAGTATTTTTATTTTCCTACTGAAATTTTAACACAAAAATACTCCATTGGAGTAAACTACTGCAAACTCCTACTGTTATAAGCTGGTGAGTCTATGATTCAAAATAAATGGCCAGACGTTCTCTAACACACAGTGCTGATCCAGCAGACTGCTACCTCCAGTATTTTCCTTTAGGTTACAATGCACTGGGCATACATGCATGTTCTAATCTCCTACGACCTCCCGTACACTTTCAGGCCCTAAGAGCCAGAATGCACACGTACTGAATATTCTAGCACAGGCTCTCCCACGTGGGCCACGGCACCTGCCCTGCAGTGTAGATGTTTTGGAGAAGGATGCTCTTTGGGGCTGACCCTAGTCGAAGGTGCTAGGCAACGTGCCGTTCACTACTCTGGTCCCTGTTTCTCTGCTGCCGAGTCCTGCTGCCCTTAAAAAGCCCAAAGAAGGACAATGAAGCAAAGACACAAAGAAACAAAGATTGAGAGTGGAAGCTAAACTTGTCAGCTTTACAGAAGCTTGGGAGGCCTTTGAGAAAACACCAGAGGCCCTTAGGGATCCTTCCTATCTCCACGGCCTGGGAGCAGTGACCTACAGTTCTAGCATCTACAGCAGTGAAGGCGAGTCCGAGTTCTGGTGGCCCCAGTGCCCCCAGCTTCAGCGTGTCTAGGGGCACACCTTCCTAGGCTGTGAGTGGGAGGAGGGGACGCCCACGGCAGGCAAGCTGGAAACCGCCTTGTAGGGCACTGGGTGTGGGTTTCCATCTCAGGGGGGTTTAGAAAGTCCTATGAGACTCACTCAACTCTCCAGTACTGCGCTTAAAATGGAATTGTTAATTTAACCTGTAAGCTCTTACCGCCTGCTGTGGGAACAAGCCAAAATCCTCCGCCAGAGCGATTCGACTGGCTGCTACTTACGACGCTCTCAGCTTTTTCTCCTCTGTAAAAATCTTTTCACAAAAATCTTTTGATTTTATTGATTTACTATATATCCCATGTCTTTAGGACGGAGCTAAGTTTAAAACAACAACACTTTCCCACCGTCATTTAAATTCTCCACTTAAAACTCAGAGGCCACGAGAACACTAAACACCCAACATCCATGACGACAGACCCCTTGTAACTGGGGCGCAGCGACGATGAAGGCATTAGGGCTGTTCTGTGCAGCCCGAACCCACGACACTGCGTGGTCTTGGGCCGGGACAATGGGCCGTCGGCTGAAGTAAATCTTAGCTTCAGCAAATGAGAAGGCAATTTATAAGTTGTATCTAAGACTCTTTAAAAAATGGCTCTGCGGCAAGTCTCTCCACGTCAGTAAACTTCCCTGAGCAAGGACCCCCTGAGCTGAGTAACGTGCACTGCTGGCAGAAGAAAGGCCCCGCCAAGGCCAAGCCTGGAGAGCTGCAGCAGGACAGCGGGTGCAGAGTCAGTGAAGAAAGTAATCATTCCTTCTTGAAATGTGGAAAACATGTACTCCAATTCCTGTGAACAGCAGAAAGGGGTCCACGGAACTAGAGAGTCCTGGCCATTCTCCCCTTAAATCATGGGTGGAGTTCCTGGTCAACCCCTGGGGACCTCTGCATCCTCATCTAGGAAGGGCCTGTTCAGTGAGTGTGCTCTTTAATGGTGGGCTGTGGTACACACTTGAAATTATTCTTGAGTTTTAAAACAGTGCTCCAGGAAATTAAACTAACTCATACTCTCCTCCCACAATGGCAACAACGAAGTAAATATAATACAATTTAAACATTCTTAAAAAACGACAATTCCACTGAACTGAACAAAATTGAAACAATTTTTTTGAAAAGATTACTTTTTAGAAACTCAGCATCAACACTGAATTAAAGTGTGAGTTCTACCATAGCATGACACACCGATTCTCTGAATGTTAGCACGGGTATTCTAAGACCAGCTGAAACACGCTAGGAAATACTGGTGAGATTTCACCTCAACACTTCATTAACATTCAAGGCCCTCATAGGAGACTTCCGAATCTTGTCACAGGTCACCCCGACACAGACAACTCTGACAGGAGTAAACCACTCTAAATACTTTGAGAAGTGTCCTCAAACCACACAGGACGAGCCCGCCTCTCACGGAGAAGAGAGGGCTGCGCACTGAAGGGTGATGGGCACAGGGCGTGCTGGGAGGGCAGAGGCCAGAGTCCGAAACCCAGGTTTCTGGTCTTGCTTTTTTACTGCCTGCTGCTCTGCTGAGCCTGGGCTCCGTGGAGTTCATAATTAATCGAGATCAAAGGATTACCAGCTTCCCCAAAACAACCATCCCTGGAGAGCCCCTGTCTTCTCCCACTTTTAATTCCCTGTTTTAACACACCCTTCCAAAAATGGCATTTATAACCCACACATTTAAACCCCTAAAGGCCAGCGGATGGAAATGTTAGATTACTAAACAAAATTAACTCTCATCACACTGAAACATACGTGTAATAGAAAAATTGGTACTTCAACACACAAATAGCAAGGGGGTTTATCTAAAGTTAATACTCTCCAATTCACATCTTTAAATTGCTACCCTTGAACTCCTGTGCCTGACTTTCTCAGACTGTCTTCTTTCTATTCCTCACGGAGCTGGAGAAAACAAAGAGAGCATCGACTTAAATGAGCCACAAGCTGGGAAGTTGGAGGAGTGTCTGTAACACTCCTACAAAAAGTAACCGGGAGCCTCGGATGGAGAGACGAAGAGGGAGAGGGTAGGTACCTGTGTGACAAAGCAGTAATAGCAAAATGCCAGCAGCAGACAGGGGCTAGTGAGTGTTGCCTGTACAGCTCTTTCAGCAAAAATTTTTGTTGCAAAAACTGAAGACTTTCATATGGAGAAAAAAAGAAAATTTATAGTGCGCAGCATTCTAAGTGAAGATCAGCACTAACCTAGAAGATGCTATAATGGTACAGAAAAGTCTGGTTATTTCTCATGTGACCTAGGACACATTTCCCATTTTTTCAACCTGCCACCTGCCATCCCTCCTAATCCCCAAAGCAAACCACGGTCCAAAGGGCAGGAAATTACTTTACCAAACTGCTTAATACCAAATCTTAACCCTACAAAATCCTTTATAACCCAGGCCTTAATAAGACCTGTTTTCAAACAAAAGGAGGTGCTAATTTAGCCCACAGGGAGGAAAAGTCAGCATGTCGTGCTAGCAAGGGGCTGACTGGGTTTTAAGAGCCTCCCTGCCCGTATTCCAGTGGACATGAATGGCCTTTCAGCTGGCAAGAATTACCAATTCATTTGGTTCCCTTTCTTCTTTCTGCCACCTCTCTCTCAGAGATGAAAAGCTTAACACACACAAAGAAACAAAGCACAGGCAAGGCATTTGCTCTCCCTGAAGACTTCTGGATCTTTTCACTTCCCAGGTAGAGGCCCGAGAGACGAGGGCCTGCAGGTGGACTTTAGGTCTTCAGTTAGGACTGGAAGAGCCACCCAAATTACACAGATGCCCGTTAAGCCAGAAAGAATCGCAGAAGCCACCTACCCTAGGTCCTTCACTTAAAGAAAGAACTTATCCAAGGTCACTGGCACTGCAACAAATGAAAAGACTAAGCTCTGCTCTCTGTAAACTGCCCCCCACCCCTGGCACTTTAGTTTAAAGGGGTCCTGTGTTGTGGCAGAGGTCCTCGCAATATCCAAGGTAGGTGATCTAGAGGATACGAGAGAAGTTATTCTCATTAGTCCCTCGAAATTTATTGGATAGGCAACAGACTGTCAGAGAAATCGTAAGGAGAAATGAAGTATCACTAATCACACAGCCACGTGGGAAAAAATAAAATAAAATAAAAAAGCCGGGCCGGGGAATCCTGCTTAGTTTGGCAAAGCTTCCTACCGACAAAAGCAACCCTCACACTTGGGTCCGTCAGCGAAAGCGATGCCGTCAGTCAGCAGACTTGACCTCTATGAGCACAACTCCTTCTCACTCCTGGTCGAGGCACCCCAGACCCTGCTAAGGTAGCCTGTTTCTTCACACGTAAAGTGAGGGGTAGGGGCCAAATGACCTTTGAGGTCCTTAAAAAACAAACAAAAAAGATTTTATTTATTCATTCTTTGAGAAAGGGGAAGGGAGGGAGAAAGAGAAGGAGAGAAACGTCTGTGTGTGAGAGAAACATCGATCTGTTGCCAGTTGCTCATGCCCGGACCAGGGACCAGGCCTGCAACCCAGGCAAATGCCGTAACCAGGAATCAAACCAGCGACCCTTCGCTCTGCGGGATGACACCCAAACAACTGAGCCATGCTGGGTGAGGGCGGAGGTCCCTTTTTAAACTTTGTGTTAAAACACACACACACACACACACACACTAAAAAAAAAACATGCCCTTACAGTCCTCTAGCTGTGTCAGAGGGCTTAGCAAACTTAAGCCACACAAATATTCTACAAAAGCAGATCAGAAAACTTTCAGCAGTAAAATGGCAACCGAAAATATCTTGAATCGAAAAAAAAAAAATCCCAAACCACAAAGACCCGAAACCACGACAAACCAACAGATATGTTCTCTTGGTGCAAGTGTTATTACGCAATTATAAAGTTCCCAGGGGTGAAACTGGTCTCTCAAAGTGTTTTGAAAAAGCAAGAAAGTGTTGAAAATTGAGCTTTAATAAGTTTAATAAGATCCTTTGAATAAAACAGGTACCACTTTGCTATGTGACTGGGTTTACACATCCACAAATGCGAGATTCCCTCCAGCCACACAGAAGCAAATCCCCAAGACATATTTACAGGACAAATGCAGGCAAAGAAGAGGAGAAAAGGGACCTGTCCTCTTCCCCCAAACAGTTCATCCTCCATGCTTTGTCAATGACTCAAGACAGCTGCCCCAGCAGCAAAAGGTAATGGAGCAATTCCTTGATTTTAAGGTGGGGAGAAACTTTCACTTGTAGACCTTTGAAAAAGCGACTCTGGGCACTCCCAGTCTCACGTTGGATCCAGAATGCTTCCATGACACGAATGAGCTCAGGTCCCAGAGTTTTCTTGTGAACCAGTTGTTTGAAATTGGAGTGTACTTTCCTCACAGGAAAAACATAACATGGTGAGTAGCAGAAAAGCCTCAACAGTTCCTAAAATACCTGACCCACAGGTTCCATCCCCCATTGGTTTTTACTGTCCACTGACAGCCTCCGTAGCAGAAGCCTCGTGCTCACTCCAGTGGGAATGGCCCATCCTTACTCTGCCGCGGTCAAGAGTCCTCCTGCCTGGGTGTGGGGCGGAGGAGAAAGGGCAAGCAAGGGGGAGTTCCTAAACTCCAGATTTACTCTTCATTTTGAGGACTCTGGAATTCGATACCACTGGATCTGAAAGGCTCTACAAAGAGTCAACCTGATGATCATCCACTAGTAAGATGGAAAAATCTTTACCCCTAAGCAAGCAGTCAAACCAAAAGCAAGGCGCTGAGGGACAGCCAGCCGTGGTCATCAGTATCAATGCCGTTGGCCAGGAATCTAAGTAAAGGTCACTGGGGCAACTGCTCTGTTCTTTTATGGCGGCCATGATGCTGGTGAGCAATTAGAAGGATAGGAACAAGGCAGGCGTCAGGCCCACAAGATAATCAGGAAGCAGTGGATTCTTAACTGCAGAGAGGAACAGGATATGACCCGCGAGGGACATTTCCTTCTGAGTTATTACAAAGTGGAGCCATCCACCTAGCACATGTGCCCCCATCAAGTGACTGTCCTCCCATAAAAGAGCTGGGCAGTCCAGAGCCTGTGTAGGCCAACTAGCTCTCAAGCTTGCTCACAGTTTAATAAAATATTCCTAAGAGTTTCATCTGCAGGAGAGTATTCTGGCTTGATTTCAAAGAGAGCTTCTGGGGAACACTAGTGCCATGCTCACGTAACTAAGCCTACCAGCTTGTGGGAGGAGCAGGAGCTGTCTGATTTCAAGGCTCTGGGTTTTCACAGATAATTGAGACCCTTGGAGGCTAAGCTGCTGAATTAGGCCCTTCCTGCCCATCACCAACATGCTTACACCAGGGAGTCCAACCGGGCTCTAGGTCACGCCTTCAGTGGTGGCTAAAGACCACTGTCCACTGCCTGCTGCCCGAGGCAGGACAACCAAGAGCCACAGCCAGCTCCTCCCGCTGGCAGCTTTTCTGGCCAGGTGGCAGCCTGTATGGCCAAACAGATGGAATCACACTGCCCTGAAGCCACGCTGTCACTGCAGGCCGCCACCAAGTATCAGAGGACAGAAAAAAGGGTCCTGTCTCAATGCTTGGTCAAAGGGGAACTACCCACAGCTCACTGGGCGTGCTTCAGCCGCCTCTCAGGACTAAGCCCACCTGTAGGAAAGTCACGGTCACTGCAGGCACCGGAAATACGCCATCCCGGACTGAACACTGCTGCGTACGCAGCCGTTTCCTACAGTGAGCAGCTTGGTTTACAGAAGCTCCTGTGCAAACCAAAAAGGCTAGATAAACACAAGGAGTTATGACATGAGGGCACTTTTTCTTCTGTGGCTGCACACAGAGAGTTAACCCTGCTATTTATTTATTAACCCTGAAAGTCAACTCCTATCTCGAAAGGCAACTAATTTCACACCCGTGTTCATGGTTGCATTATTCACAATAGCCAAGAAGAGAAGTGGGAACAACCCAAATGTCCATCAAAGGACGAATGTACACAGAAAATACATACAATAGACGATTTGTCAGCTTAAAAAAGAAAAAAATCCTGCCACATGCTACAACATGGATGACCCTTCAGGACATCACGCTAAGTAAAATAAGCCTGTCACAAGAAGACCAATGCTGTGTGATGCCACTTTTAAATTCTGCTATCTAAGTGAACCAGAGTCACAGAAACAGAAAGTAGACGGTGGTTCTGACGGGCTGGGGAGGGGGTGTGGGAGCTGTCTGATGAGTTCAGAGTTTCAGTTTTGCAGAGGAAAAGGTCCCAGCAATCTGCTGCATGACAGGCATTCGGTGAAATCATGATGAGCCGCACACGTACAAATGGTTACGATGGCAGATTTTATGGCGCCTGGTTCTGTGTCACACACACAGAAAAGACAATCTGAGAAACAAAAAGGGGCCACTTGACATGGATATACTTGAGAAAGACCTCAAATGCATAAATTCTGGGCTTTGGCAAAGAATATTTCGTAATCATTAAGAAGTAAACATCACCGCATGTGCAGGCGCACCCCACGAAACTCTCCCTTAATCTAAGAAATATTCTTCTACACCATGAGAAACAAGTAACAAATCTGCAAGATCTCAAGGTAACTACGAAAAAGAGACCTTGTGCTTTGCATATAAATGTAAAAGTGGCCCATGCTCATTCCTTGGGCTACTGGACAAATTGCATAAATGAAAAATAAAACAGTAACTTTGTAATGAATCTGAGATAAAAATGGCCTTTCTTATAAAAGCATCTCAAAAAAAGAACAGAAGTCAAGTTAAGCATAACAGACTTTCCCCTGATTGTGAGCTTTAACCACCCCCCCCCCCCCACAAGGCCTTATAGTCTAATAGCTCATCATCGTGTCTACCATGTAAGCAACGGAATCCCTGAAAATGTTTTTTATGATCAGTCCCTTTCTAGTTCCTCTCCTCCAACCTCAGTTTTAAGATTATTTGAAAAACACACAATCACAAGGATTTTCTAAGAGTTCCATTTCTTCATTGTGGGGGTTGGCGATGTTTTTTAATATTTTTCAAAGCAGAAAAAGGGGCCGTTTTACTTCTCTCTGGAGCATGCTCCTGCCAGATTCTGCACACTGCAGTTCTTCGGTGATGTGCTGAGCACACATGCCCACCCACAGACACGAATTCTGCTCTTCACCCTTCCCAAGCAGCCCGTATGACACACACCGCCTGTGCCCCATTTAATGGAATTCAAGGTGGCCCAGTCAGACAGCAGCCCCCCGGGGCCAGAGCAAGCCATCTCTTCCACATGTACAAGGGACACGTGTTGAAAAGAAAACCACAAAAAAACCCAACCCCGCTCGGACACCTCCAATCTGCAAATCTTTACAAGTGTACGCACTAATACTGAAAACTAAAAGTCATCTCTTGGGCTGAAATCTGGAAAGAGATAGTGTCTTATTGCAGCTCCTTGCACACTGAGCTCCATGAAGGGAAGGCAGCGAAGCCCTGCCCTGCTCTCAGAGTGTGCAGCAAGGAAGGCTGACCGTCATGTCAGCCAAGAGAGCTTTCTAAGAGGGCTGCCGTGCCGGCCTGCTTCTGAAGCATTTGCTTTCCCTACGGTGAGCATTAGTCATGAAGAAACCTTGGTGATTAAGAATCCACCTGGGAATGAGCACGACCTCTGTATTGTCCCACATGCATCCCGAGACAATCTGGGCACAGGTGTCAATGAAAACAAGTGGACAGCAAATTTATACCTAAAAGAATGCTCAGGACTAATAAAAGTGCATGCTGGTTTGATAAGAGAGTGGTCATCTGCCCCATTTACGTATTCTTAAGAGTGGGGTTTATGCCCTAAGGCGGCTGTTGTGCACCTATTTCTGAGCCACACATGAAAGGTGACTATTTCCAGACATTGCTACGAGATTTATCTATGAGTGCTATTAATCCCAACCACTGTATAGGCAGAGTGACCATAAACCCTGCATGTCAGGGGGACACAGAACAGTGGGCAATGGACAGGTCCCACCTTCCCCCTGGGGGCCGTCACCACGCATCTATAAATCACCCACCCGTATAGCAGGGCCAGACTGTGGATTCACTAAATAGATCTCTCTAAACACAAGTAAGTATTTTTAAATGTTGATAATCTAGAGTGATTTTACATAAACCTGTTTTTATTAAATGGTTACTGAATTTGTTATAGCTGTGAGTCATTAGAATATACTGGTAACAGATGCTCAAGAGGGGAGTGGTCTTCAGATCTCAAAGGCTGGGAAAACTATTCTTGACGTCTACTAATCTGTTTCACTGAAATGTTCTGGACTCTAAGCTTTGAGAATTCAAACACTCGATGCTCTGACTCTCACTCCCTCAAGGAAGAAGAGGGGGAAAAAGCCCTGTGTCCAAGGTGGTATCACTCCACATGGCTCAGAAAATGTGGCCACAGAAACTATCAAATGAATTTTTGAGGACAGTTCTTTCTTGATCTCCATCCAAGGGTTAGGCACCGAAGAACCAAACAGGAACAGCTAAAAGTTGCTTCTATACAGAGCAATTAGTGGCTCCAGATTAGAGACTCCAGTAAATCTATGAATAAAAGAAAACCCAGGAGGAGCCTGTGGCCAATAACAATACGTCCCCACTGAAGAGGGAATTAAAGCAAGGACAGGGCTCAGGGGATCGCAGGTGTTTTTTAACAACACTGCCCCGCACACAGCTCCGAACACAGGCAGCATCTCACTCGATATCTATTGATCGCTTCCAAGTAGAAAGAGACGAGACCCTCCATACTGGCTGTAGCTCCGTATTCTTTTGCCCTCAAAGGGAAAAAAGGAACCCAAAAACCATGTGGTCACTCGGGAGTGATGGCTCATGGGCTGAACAGCAAAGAGGCCCCCCGAGGAGCGGCAGCCCCGCAGCAGGAGTGCTCACTGCGGCCGAACTGCAGTGGTCCACACGCCCTGAGTGAACCTCATTCTCCGAAGCTGAATGAAGGCTGTGCGGCCCTGAGATAATCTGGACAGGACCTTGGTTGGTCTCTACCGCACAAGTCCCAGGAAAGCAAGCCATTTTCACAGAAAACGCCAAGCAGTCGAGAACTTTGGAAGACATGTTTTCATATACCTGCCTGTAATCATTTTCTGTAGGCCTCAAAGGGAGAAAAAACATAATGGAAACTAAGATGTTAGCAAAATCAGAGCACATTAGCTATTCTTTAGTCCATATTAAGTCACATTGTTTTTCTGATTACTTTTGACAAAGTGAACCCTGAGCTGAGTGTGATATTCACCAGAGCTCTGAGAGAGGACCCCATTTACTCTAAGGTCACAAAATTCAGGCTTTAGTTTAAGTGAACATTTTTTTTTAAGTAGCTTTCATTTTACAACTTAAAAAGTATTCATGAGAAGGAATAAAAAGGACCCTCACTTTGAAACTGAAGTATTTTTAATATCACCAAGTGCCATTATTAAATATGCACGATGCACGTATGTGCACACACGCAAAAATAAGCACACAAGATGTGGGAGGAAAAACTCTTAGCAAAAAAGCCCCACATATTTCAAGTACTGTTCTTCCTCATTACTGTCCTCTACCAGAATTAGCATGTCACAGCATAACAGGTGGCTTTCATTTATAGAATGCAAAATTAATGAAATTTGGAGATAGCCCTGTCTCCAAAACCAAATTGGCCATTCTAAAAAAAGTTTACCCCTTAATCTACAAAACAAGCAGAAATGAACCACACAAACTCCTTTCATACTGGCTTTCCCTATTATCTGAATTTCTAAATGTATTTAATTAAGTAAATTTAATACATTTACCAACACTTTAAAATACAGACACCTCAAGGAAAACAAGACACTATCATGGGCTTTATGAGAAAGGGGGAGGGGGAAAAAAGACTGCCTGTCTTTTCTGCTTGGTAACCCTGGATATGTTTAATGCCGTCTGAGTGATAACAGAACTTACCATCACGGATGGAGCTGCTCCATGAATGCTAAGTCCTAGGCAAACCTGTGGGCAGTTCTGTTACAGGTCCTGACCCAGCCTTTCTGGACAGACTAGAAAAGCATAAACAGTACTGCTTCTGTCCCCAACAAGTAGGATGCAGAAAGTATTTAAAGATACGAGGAGACACTGAATGGACTGTCAGCACACTGAGGAATGCTTAATGTGCTCAAATAAACAAGGTCTGGGCCTGAACTTGTCAGGCCCTGTTTAAATTTAGTGAGTGAAGAAAGAGACAGAGGGTCAGACAGGCGACACCGCCTCCCAATTATGCGGAGCAACCCTTCAGGTCACGTGAAAGCTATACTTAAATGTTGGTGCCAAGCCCCCACGCCCCCCTCCCACCTAGAGAGAGTCAGTGCATGAATTCGACAGGAACACATCATGACTTGTAAAAACAGACACAGGCACCAGCAGGGACTAGAGCTTTCTTGCAATAAGTCATACATCTTGAAGGGCAGGAAAAAGCACAATATATACATTTTTTAAATCCAGCATCATAACTATAGTTATAATTTGACCACCTCCTTTAGCTCATTTCTGCTTATTCATTTTTTTTTAAGTTTTAAGCCAGCCAGCCCCCCAAAAGGTATGCCACCTCTGCAAGCTGTTTCCTAGGCAGCATCTTTTAAACTAAGTGCTTAATAAAGGAGATGGGTTAAGACCATCTCTATCTGAATACCTGAGGAGAAATTTGTTTTCAGAAAAGAGGTGAGTGGACAAGAACTCTGTCCATCAGAAGACCAGGGTTACCTCTGTGTCCTTGCACGTGGGCACACCACACACAAGCACACACACACTTTAGTTCTTTATAAATTGAGTAATTTTTTTCCTCCCTTAAAAACTGTCGAAAGCAAACCCTGGAAAGGTTAGGCAGAGGAGAACGAGAAAATCCAGCCCACATAAACAGAAAGCACATACCTGCCAGGCGGTGCCATTTCCTCTACATCGTAGAACCCAAGTGCTGGGTATCAGCATTATTGCTACTATAAAGCTTCCGATAAAGACGGAGTGTCTCCTGCTGACCTGAGAGAACCAGCTGGCTGCCTGAGGAGCGGTTTCCCCCATACATGATTCAGTCTCCTTGACAAATACACTGCATCGCACTGGATGAGTCATCCCAGGGCTGGTCCGCATTTTACAGGCCTGTTGTGTCACCGCTCACATTCGACATCCTGCTTCTCAAAAGTGGGAGTTGGAAGCCTGACAGCTGACAGATGCTTTTTCCAATTAAAATATTGTTTTTAAAAATTCCTGTAAGTTACAATTATCAGTCATTGGTGATACTATGACCTGCCCAGGAAGCAAACGGCACAGCTCGATGCCCAGACTATGGTCTGCAAACCCAGAGCAGGCTGTCTGCCTGCACACCCCCCCCCCCACCCCCCGTGGAACACTTCTGTTCCGAGTTGGGAGCAGAGGTCCCCCTCCCTCTTTGAAGCTATTAGTGAATTAGTTAGGATAGGCGTGGCCCTCACTGATCCTTATGTTGTAAGGTCACCTAGCTGCAGGAGCTTTGTAAAAACTACACATCAAAATTTGGGTCCTTGGATTAGTTTTCTTAGGTGGGATAGTGAGTGGCATTGTGTTTACAAAATGTCTACTTTTTAGAGAAAGTAAGCTAGGGCTGAAATGATACGCTATCTGGGATTTGCCAGGAAACAGTTTAGCACAAAAAGGCAGGGTGACGGTAGGGAAAGGAGGCAAAATCTTGATACCTTTGTATCTGTGTGGTGAGTCTACAAGGATTGGTTTATTATTCCTTCTTCGTTGGAGTATCTCTGAAATTTTTCATAATAAGATGTTTAAATCCCCCCATCCTGGGTCTCTAATCTAATCTGTACCCAAACAAGGTACTTTTCGAGTTAGGTGCGAACCTGCCCTGCGTGTGAGCAGGACACGGCTCGCTCACACGGTGCAGTCAAACGCCTCTGTGGGCGAGGGAGGTCAGGCTTGAAGGTGTGATACACACACATCCTGAGGCCGCTGGGAGGGCTGCATTCCCCACACCCCCAAACACAGATTCTTGGTGCCCTCTCCTCCCAAGACTGTCTGGCTGTTGTTCCTCATGCTTCCTTTGAGGATATAAGCCCCGGCCCCATTTGTGAGCCCAGTGTTGACACAATGAGGGAGAGGTGAGTATTTCCAGCTTCCTTATAAGGTTTGGAAATGCTGCCCGAGAGGTTATGTAAGTCACATCCACAGTCCCCTACACCAACCAATCCTTTGCCGGGAGGCAGTGTTTGCGCGGCTTGCTTTGTGCACAAACTGGGTTACCTAAACCACGTGAAGGAGGAAGAGAACTTCGATTCCACAGTCAAACCCCAGATACGGGAGCTCCAAGGTGTGTTACGTAAAACCACTGCTGAAACTAGATGTCATTAAGAAAAACCATCTGGGCCGTTTTGTTCTGAAAGCATGACGAGTCAGCACAGGACACCTGAGATACAGAGGTCCCACCAAGTCCCGGGACCTCAGGTCTCCACGGTGGGGAGCAGGGAGGCGGGGGTCAGGCCAAGGCTCCCACCTCAGCCAAGAACCAAGCCCAATCTCAAAGGACAGTGCCCGACAGGCATGCAGATCGGCTGAGAATGGTTGTGACGGTCCCTACAGACATCAAATGACAAACCCATACTGATTAGGGCTGTGGGTGGGCCTGAACTGGAGCCTTCCTTGGTTCTGACAAATTCTTCCCTCCTAAGGACTGCAAGCTACAGGCTTATCAAAACGTTCCCTGGTGATTTAATAATAACTTGTCACACACTTGCAAAGCATGATTTACCTAAGGCAACAGGTAGAAATAGAATTAATAAACTTCTAGTATAATTTGAGTTTCGAAGTACTTTTAAGAAGTAAATCCATAGCCCATTAAAAATTTTTTAATTCAGATTTTACTAATTAAAAATACGGAAGCAACAGCAACAATGCACACACGGAATGAGGATGAAGCCCATGCGACACCACGTTAACAAGCGGTGAGGTAGGAGCCAAGAGATCTTTGTACTACTACTCCTGCAACTTTCCTGTCTGCACGAAATATCTTTAAAACAAAGTTAAACACAAATACTACGTAACTCCTGCTACCCCCACACGATCTTTATGGGGGAACGACCACCCCAGGGGCCGCTGTCTTCACCCATTTAAACAAATCTGGACCATGAGGACGCTTACCAAAATGTAAACACAGAAACGCCTCTGGGTCAGGGTTCCTCAAGGTGTGCTCCTTGCAAACCATTTTTTAAAGGCTCCAGAAGACAAAACAAAAAACCCAAATAAACATTTCAGGAAAACAACATACCGAATCCTCGAAAATACTGTTTCATTTTGTATTTATTTCACAAGCCTATCTGACCACAGGAAAGCCCACTTCCACGACTGAAAAGCAAGTGCTTTGGGAAATGGCGCAGGTGATGAAAGATGGAATACTTTTCTCCAGTGCTTCAGGGTTTCTTCAGAATACGCGTCACTGTCACAACAAAAGCACTCAAACTTGGTATCTGCGATGTCTCACAGACATTTCTATTTGGTTGACTTCTGCACGCTGATGGCCACTGGTAGGTCAGGAAGTAAGGTGTGTCATGTAATCACCTAGCCTGCCCTGACCCCACCGGAGCAGCCTGTGCCAAAGCCGCCATCAGTGGCAGCCCAGGACCCTGCACCTGTGTGTACAATGGAGGTGATAGCTCACGCTGGTGTTTCTGGGGGGAGGCAGCTGGCCCTGGGTGAGGCTGTCCCTAGGAGCAGTGGCTTGCCCCAGGCCCAGCTCCACCTCGCCATTTTCAGAGCACTGGGCCTGGGAACCTGGAGACCAGTCAGGACACCTTTGGCCTCTAAGCTCCCAGACCAGTCTCCTAGCACTGATCCTTGGGTGTTAAGAAGCAAAATGAGGAAAACACAACAGCACATGGCGTCCCATTTCTTTTAACTTGTTAATGGACTCTTACTTTGTTTTGTGGTTTTTTTTTTGTTTTTTTTTTGAGGCTCAAGTCCAAACACTGGCTGATGTGAAGACATAAGAGCAGACGTTAGTCCTGTGGGCTGTACTGACTGTGTAACGGGAAAGAACAAGAGCCTGGAGTCAAGCTGTCTTTGTTCTAAACCTAGCCTGGCCGTGACATTGTTTAACTTCTCCAGGTCTCTGTTTCTTTATCTGTGGAATGGGTGCAATACCGTTAGTGACCTCACATAATTGTTCTGTGTGGGATGAATGTGACCATTCACAAGTACTTGGTATGGGGCCTGGCCACATACAGAGCACTCATTAACTTATGCAAACAAGATAAGGATGTTTGTAAATTTTATGAAGTTAGATCTCAGGGGTGGGCGAATGATGGCCAGCCACCACACTGGTCTGTTTACACACCATCAATGGCTGCTTTAGTGCTGGGAAGACGGAGCCGGGCAGTGGCGACGGAAACCACATGGTCCCCAAAGTTGAAAACATTTACTATCTAGACTTTTACAGAAAAAAGTCTGTCGTCTACTGGAGATCAGCGTTTGAGGCAGATAAAGAACCAGTTCTTTTCCCTGTGGAAGTTTTAGGGTTACCTGTCCCTTATTCTGCTTAATTCCTCAGTTTATTTACTTATTTACTTCTTTATTTATTAGCAAGGGACACCTTATACTTTTATAGAGAACCTTACACATCTTAAGAAATTTGAATGTGGCCCCACATTAAAACGTTTTCTGCAGTAGATTATTAGCATTTTCACGCACGCAGGAAAACTGAAATACATAGGAAACACACGTGCACATACACTGATCACTCTGATTCAATAATCGACATCTACCACAGCTGCTTTATCGCATCCATCTGTCCACCCATCCATCTTATTTTTAAACACATTTCAAAGTGAGCTGCGGAGAGTGAAGAAACTGGACCCTGACGTTAAATTTCAATCCCTTGCACTCTCCTATAAAAGCAAAGTTCTCTCAGCCTGCACAAGGGTGCGCAGTTGAATCCAACGGGAAATCAAGAGGTTTGAGCTCTGGACCGGGTTCGGCCACCCGCAGCCCCCAGTGTGCTAAGATGGGCCCATTTCCTGTGTTACAGAACAAATTTCTGTTGTTAATGCCTCATTTAGAATCAGATCCACAAGCATCACCTGTGGTGGCTTGGTCCACGTGAGCTATGGCTCGTGCTTCCCTTACCACACAGAACACACATCACAGCACTCTGACTCTTGGCGAGGGGTAAATCTAGAGCCTGAGGGCGCCCGCTGGTCTTTCTGCCTCCCCTACTGCAGAGTCCAGTGACCCCAGCTGATGTGTGTGAGTCCACAGCCTGCCTCCCCTCCCCCCAGTCACATCTGTGCATTATGTCGAAACCACATGTGTCCCCAGAGCTTGAAGCAAGAGGTGAAAGATGATCTGAAAGAGGCATTCAGGAAACTGAGCAAACAGAAATGAGGGATGCTTTCAAGAGCGCTGGGCAGACAGGCAGGATTAATCCAGCACAAGGGACCCTCACCAATGAGGGCTGCTATACCATCACCGCTGCCAACAGAGCCCAGCAAGAAGATGGGGGCCAACCCAGAAAAATGAGGAACACGCCTCAAAGGCAGGTCCCAAGATGCATCTCTGCATCCAATCGTGCTGCCTATTTTCTTTGGCAGAAAAACTTGTTTATTTGGGGGAAATGAGCCCACAGCATTAATGGATAATGCAGGTGAAGGAACTCCTGGGACTTGTCTCTGGGAGAGGAAATTTGAACAAAAGAAACCATTGTAATTGCTTCAGTCAGTTCTCTTACAAGAAGTCTTCGCCAGCTGTTCGGACAGAGATTAAATCTGGGGTGCACTTAGACACACAGTGTCTTTCTGGCAGTCACTGTTGCCTTACTGGAAAATATCAACATCTCTGCAAAGTCCACCCAACAGAAACTGCAAATGTTAAATTCTGAAGTGGATGTTGAGGGCTGGGGCTGGTCAAGGAAGAGAGGGGAGGCCGATGATTTCTATCGTTACCTAGAGAGCAGAATTTCAGAGATGGCACGAAAATCTCATGTGAAGCCAGGTGAGTTGTCTGCCATGCTCCCTAAATTGAAACTGGCTGGCACAGGGGTAAGATAAGGCTCTTTCCAAAGCTCATGGTTAATGTCAGGATGGTCAGCATGGCCAGAGTCGGGAGATCCTCACTGATGAAATGCATGTGGGCTATTATGCTAAACAGGTTAACAAGAGACCCTGTGATGGGAGGAAGACCTTCCAGAGCTAGGCTTGTAGATGCAGCCAGGTTTCTTCAGAGGAAGGTAAAGGGAACTCACATTCACCAAGCCACCACAAGGTATGGTTACACCAGCTCACCCACAGTTTTGTTCCTTGTCTCTGTGGAGGAAAAATAGGAGGCTGAACTAACAAGTTGATGAGTCTAGAGAGTCTGAATCTCTCGAGCAAAGGGTGTTACATAAGCAGGCCAGGACTGATAAAGGGGAAGAAGGAATCTGAGATATGTCAGAATATGGAAAGTCATTCTGGGAAATTATGGAAGGAGCCAAGGGCTTGATAGAAAGGAAGAGGCCCAAGCAGTCAGGATTCTGGGTACAGGCATACCTCCTTTCATTGTACTTGGCTTTACTGTGCTTCACAGGTGTGGCCTTCCCCCCCCCCGCCCTGCCCCACAAAGACATCAAAGGCAAGACCCTCTACCAGCCAAAAGATTACGACTGGCTTTATCGCGGTGGTCTGGAACCGAACCTGACTACCTCCGAGGTGTGCCTGTCTCTGGTTGGGTTGGAGGCTGGGTGGCCACTGGAAGATCACTGTATCCTTCAAGCCTGGAGAGCCAACAGGGCAACAGGGCCTGACCTGGGCTGCAGAGAGAAACCACACCTGGATCGAGGGGTGAAATTTTAAGTTCAAGGGATGAGGTTGCCTCAAGACCTGGGGAGAGAAGGAGTCCAGGGAGTACCTAAGAGGTGACCACGTAGTGTGTTTAACACCTGCCAGACTGAACAGTGAGGTCTGTGTCTGAAAACTGATCAAGGCTGATGGTCCATTCCTCCAGACGCATGCGTGCCTCAAATATCACCACTGCACACACGCAGCATGCTGGGCCCCAGGGGCCATCAGCCTGGCTCGGCCCATTCTGTTGTCTCCCAACTTCAGGCCAGGGTCAGACCTGAAGTGGCTCAAAGGCTAGTTAGTTCCAGGACCAGTCGTCAGAAAAGGAACCTACCACTCACCTTGATGTTGGTCTCAAAAAACTTATCCGAGACAAGAGCAGCTCCTAGCTAAGCAACCTTCCACGTGGAAGCCACCTGTCGGCTGTGGACACGGAAGGCCCCTCTGAGAACTCTCAACAGTGCTCTTTAATCCTTCGCCTAAGCAAACAGCACACAGTACTGGAGCTAGAAACCCTGCAAATTCGTTCTGTTGGGAGGCAGGAGCTTGGAGGCTCCACCACTGCTCCTATGACCTTGGGCAGAATCACCTGTCTTCTTGGTGCCTCACCTTCCTTGTCTAGAAGATGTAGGGCTGAAACTAGTTCAGTCCCTGAAGCTCCAAAATTCTATGAGGAAGGGATTGGTAACAGCTAAATAAGGAAACCGCCTAACAGTACAAGAAGAGGCGAGAGAGGAATGGAAAGAAAGCTGGGCAATACTGGCGGATCAAGACCAAGGGACTGAAGGCAAAGCTCCGTTCCCAACCCTGGACCTAAGAGGCCAGCCTAATCTGACACACCGTTTAAAAGGATGCAGATCTCACCCCAAAGCTAGAACTGACCTTTCCTTACAAACATCGCTGTCAACAGTATCGGCTAAGTCACCCTTAGTTACGGTTGTATTATAGCAAGCACTGCACCTCACAGTCTCACAGGACTGTTATCCCAAAGACAGGAGACACGGAAATGGAGTCCAGCACATCCTCTCTTTGTCTTCATGGCAATCAGTATGACTGTAGCATTCTGTTACAACTTGCGTGTCACCTTTGCCATTGGACTCTCAAGAAAAGGGTTTCTTTTTCTTTGTTACTTTTGTAGCTCAGTGTGCAACAAATGGTAAACCCTTGGCAGACCAAATTCCTTTCACTCAACACAGATGAACCTTAACTGGCTTGAATAGGGAATGGAGGTAAAGATTATATGAAGGCAGGACATGATATCAAGGTGGCAGCAAACTTTTGTAACGTGTGTATTTTCTTCATTACACAGTAAGTTTACTTTGGAATATTTAGAAAATGCAAACAAAACAAAACAAAACAAAACAAACCCATTCACCTGAAATGACATCTAGGTGGTAGAATTTAAGAACATTACAGGCATCCACACTTGTGTGATGCATGCCTGATTTATTGTATTCTTTGCCACCGTCTGAATCCCATTTTAAAAATGATTGGGAAGTAATATTTTCCTTTTTTTATTTCTGATAAAAACAAAAGGTAATACGTGCAAGGCTTATTAGCAAGATGTTTTTTCCCTGCTTTAGTTCAGCACCCCAGAGGGGCAAATGATTAATTTATGGATTTCATACACTATGGACCCTACATATTAACTAAAAAGCTAGGAGAGCAGCCTAGAACTCTAAAACAAACCCAAGAGATGTCTAATTCTAAACCAACCACGCTTGACAGATGAGGAAAACTAAGGCCAGTGGTCAAGTTTCTTTCTCAAAAGCAGTAGGAGGCAGAACTGGGTCCAACACTCTAAGTCCGTGGTCCCTCACCAGGAATTACCTACCCAGCTGAAACCAAATTCTGTCTCGCCGTTGACTTTCGGTTTCTGAAAAGCAATCAGAGATGATTCCAGAACAAGAAAAGTAAATGACGGTGTCCAGAGTATGTACTTGCACTGCAACTCTCAGGTGCCAGATTAAATACATCAGTAGAAGGGCAGCCAAAGTCAGTCACTTTTTGCTCTGAAAGTCGTTTCTGACTTTGCCGTAAACATGTTAGTTCTATCAGAAATTTTAAAACTGGGTCAGTGAACCTGAGTCAGGGCTCACTGGTCAACAGATCACAAACTACCGGACGAGGCTTACAGATCACTGGCCCTGGCACAGACTTTTCCCCCCGGTCCACCTGAAGGCACCGTTGGTGAGCATCCAATCTGTTTCAAGCATCTCCCTGTTCTTTGGAACCCCCAAGAGGAGTCACAGTAAAAACTTGCATGGAGAGGAGAGGAAAGGGGAAAAACCCAAAGTACCTCCCCAAGAAAAGAACCTTGCTCTGCGTGGCACTTCAGATGAGTACCTAACAGGGAAGTCTCATGGATGCACTGTTAACTTTCCAAATTCAACACTACCCTCTCAGCAAGAAAACAGGAGCAAGAGTCTGAGTCCACTTAAAGAGAGAAGAGGCTCTTCCTCTCAACGAACACAGCTGCTGGAGTTGGCTGACATTTGAGGACCCACTATTCAAATGCTGGTTCTCTGCCACCCTTGATGTGACTCTAGCATGCAAAGATGCACTGCATGCTCATCTGTTAAGTGGACTCTAAGCGGCACCCAGCTATCTCGTTTGGTGCTCCCTCATGAAAATAGTGGTCCCTCCCTGGACTGGAGGACGAGGACTGTATGGTCTCCAGCAGAACTGTTGAGGGTAATCATAACCACATGCAATGTTCATCACATGCACAGCGCTACTCAAAAGAGGAAGAGACCTGTGGGAGAGATAACAAGTCCCTGACCAAACCTCGGCCTAATCAGTGCTCACCCCTAGAACAGTCCTCACTGTAGGACTCACTCAAGAAAGAAAAGGGACAGAGGAGGGAAGGCTTGGGCTTACCCACTCTCTTCACCTAGTTGCCACTGCCAAGGACAGCCTTCAAGTTTCACGACAAGAAGTATCAGATGGCTAGAGGTAAGCGAGGGGGCGGACAGTGAATGTGGACTCCACCTGTTTCATAGACTTAACAACCAAAGACAAGCTCCAAATGTACAAACGAATAAAATATAAAAGGTAAATTTGTGGCAGAGTCAAGAATATGTCCCGAGCGCCCTTGAAAATTCATCTTTCAGAGTACTTTTGAACAAGGTTCACTCCCACATGCTCTTCATTTCAAGTCTCTTCAAAGAATTCTCTCTGCCCCTTGTTCTCCGCTCGAGAGGGAGAAAACTGTTCCATGGATTTCATTTGTTTGTTTCCTATGAGCCCTGGAGGAATTGTCCCTGATACTAAGAATGTGCCAAAAGTGGAGAGCAAGTCTTAACATTAGAACATTCCAAGCTCCCAGGGTGGGACCAGTTCAGCTCAAAGGGATTTTACTACTAGGATTCTGTAGAAACTGGAAATAAATACAAACATATAGACAGTATGGCTCACGGGATGCCAGTGGATAAGCAAGAGACTGCCCCAGAGAGCAGAAAGGGAAGGGAAGCCAAGCCTCCCACCAGGCCCCCTCCACAGAAAACAGCAGCTAGCAGTGCTGCAGGCAGCCACCTTCCCTGTCCTCCACGTTAAACTTTAGATGTTGTCAGCTTGGTTTATATTTCAGGGTGAGCAAGGAGAAAAGCCCATGGGCTTCAGAATAGAACCAAGCATTTATAACCCAATGCTGAGCAAGGCTTCATGGGAAGAATATGGCACACATTCCATTATGCACAGCCAAGCAGTGGTCAGGAGCTTATAAAACAGACTGAGTGGAACAGGTCACCAATTCACCTGCACAATGAAGATATAGGTGCATTTATTCTTTTTAATTTAATTGTTCTACATAGGTAATACATTCACGACTTGTAATCAAAATATAAAAAGGTGTACTCCCACGATGTCCCATCTGCCCTGTTCCTTCTCTCAACCAACAAGTCACTTGTAACCACCCTTTAAAAGTTTTGTGTGTATCCTCCTTTCAGGGTTTTTGCAAGTATAAATATGCACTCTCCTCTCATCCTTTCTCAGAAAAATGGTAGTGAATGATTCATGTGTTCTGGACCTTGCTTTTTACCCCCTGAGATCTTTCCATATTGGAGCACACAACTGGTTCACTCCCTTTTTACACCTGTACAATATATTCCCTACACAGATCCGGCATGATTTATTTAACTAGTCTCTTATTAATGGACACTTTGGTTTTTCTGAGCCTTTTGCTATTGAAAACCTGTGATAAACAACTTTATATGTCAGAATTGCCTTTACATATTAAGATGTATGTTTACTGCTCGGTAATTCCCTGACCATTATACAGAGAAAGAAGGAAGAAAACCTAGGAACTGCAAATCTCATCTGAAATCATGACCAGGCCCTTCCAAAGCAAAAATATGGTCATGGAAAAATGAGATTTTGATTTGGAATGATGCATATCTGGAAGGAGTGAGGCAGAGTTCAATTATTTAGGTTGTCCATTCTCCATCCTTGACTTCCTCCTGCTCACCTTCCAGAAGTCTCACCCCCTATCCATCCTCGGGACCATTCAGACATCTTCCCGTTTAAGAGATTCTGACAGCGTTCTATCTCACAGAGGAGGGACACTGTGGCAACATGGTGACAGTGAAGTGTCTGGTGCCACCTCAGAGGGCAGAAAGTAACCCTCTCCTTCCTTGGTCATTATCTGGACCTGAACCCAGAGGACCAGCTCAGGATAAAGCCACAGAGAGCCACCTGCATCCCTAGGGAAGCAGGGCCGAGCTGCTGTTGGCTGGTCCCTCTGGTCCCTTGGTCACAGCACAAGTCCCAGGTGAATCCCCAGAGGTGAGCAGCAAAGCAGGACCCCTCAGGGTGGAGCCTAGTAGGCTGTTTCAGCCTGTTCCAGCCACCGCCTCCACGAGCAGGAAATTCAAGGCTGTCCACGGAGCTGACTCATATTCCTTCCACCAGCATCCTGATGGCTCTATTCTAAGTTTACCACGGGGAACATGCCTCAGGCAGGCAGAAGCCAAGAGGTCAGTGAAATATTGAGGCCCAGGCATTTCCTCTGTGACAGGCCAAGGTCCCCCCAGAAGGGCTAAGAAAGGTAAGGAACAGAGAGACACCTTCCCGTAAATTATCAGCTGAGTCAAGTGCCACGGACACCTCCTTTTGGCCGTGCACACGCATCGTTTGCTGTGTGTGCACAACGACGGGCTGAATCACCCTGGGGTTAAAGTCAAAATACTGCAAGTGGGCCAGACTTGCTGGGACCCTAACTGAACAAACATATCAAAGCATTTTTTAAACAAACTGGAGAAAATGGAATATGGATTTGGTGTTAGATGAGATTAAGGAATTACTGTTCATTTTCTTAGATGTCAGCATGGTATTGTAGTTATTTTTTTAAAGTCCTTCACACTTAGTGGTATATACTGAAGTCTTCATGAACGAGATGGTGTCTGGGATTTGTTTTAAAACCCTCCAGCCCACCTTCCCTCCCCAATAAAAACGTGTGGGGAGGGGGGCAGAGAAAACACAAGTAACTGCCGGGTGAGGCGCACGCGGTGTCCAGTATGCTATTCTCTTTACCTCTGGGAAGTGTAAGACATTTTATAACAAGAAAACAGGCTATTATGACAGCCATGTGCCACTGAGAGACCTCGCTTCTGACCAGAATGGACAGTCCAGCCCCTAAGTGTGATGCCCTGGCTCCAGAGGACCACATGAAAGCAAGTCAACCAAGGAAGGAATTGCGCCAGATCTTTCATCCTGGTTCTCAAACTTGGCTGCACAATGGAATCCCCTGGGGGGTGGGGGTGGGACGGGATGGTGTGTGTGTTTAAATTGGTCCCTGATTTACGTCTGTGGGGCACAGCCTGAATTTCTGGGTCTTTCCACAGTTTCCTAGGTAATTCTAATGGACAGCCAAGTTCAAGAATCAGTGCTCTGGGAACCACACAGAGAGATTCAGGAAGAAGTCAGGGATAAATGTGCGAGGACAGTGGCACCTGGATGCTCTCTGCCCCAGCCTGTAACCCCTTGGCCCAATTATCTGGCTCCCCAGGACCCCCAGCCTGGGGTATAGGCCAAGCTTCCTTGAATTTACTGGTGCAGTCAAGGATGACACTGGAGCCACAGCAGAAACCAGGAACTCGGCAAACAGATTAAAACCGGAAGCCGACCCACTTCACATCCAGATGGGAGATGACCTGTTATCGACATCAGGACTGCAGTTCATACCAAGCACTTCACTGGCGGCTCCCTCTCCCCCACTTGGGCAGTAGGTGCCGATGTGTGTCTTGCCTGTGGTTAACTACACAAAAAGGCTCCTGTTTTAAAAGGCTGAGGGGTTTGGGGCGACTTTGTTATAGCTACTGAGTGGTAGAGCAGAGCACAGAGCAGCCGGCTATCATCCTCACAGGAGCACAAGCCTCACCTCCCAGAGACGAGGGGACTTTCCTGCAGCAGGTGGCACTTTCTGATGTACAACTGTGGGACTCTGCCCACTTTCTTGTGGCTTTGGGGTTAATTTTGATGTCATTCCCAGGGCCTAGGGAGGAGTAGGGGGTTGGCATCTGCTGAGGCCCTCCCTCCATATATGACTCCTCTGACTTTCCCTCCCACCGACCCTGAAGTGCAAGTGGGTTCCCATTTTACAGACGAGAGTGACAAGGCCCAGGCAATCCTAGTTATGACCCGACAGTCAACCAGGCAACAGAGAGCAGAACTGGCGTTCGACCAAAATCCAAAGCCCCATGCTCTTTCCACAGCCATATCCTCCAAGATAAACACCAGGATATACTGAACATAGCACCTCTCATTTCCACCTGTAGGAAATAATCCAAAGGTTGCCTGGTGGCCTAGCTCTCCTGGATGAACCTATTAGTCATCAAGAGCCTGAAGATACCATGCCCTTGAACTTTCTTTTTCTTCCATCAGTTTCCATGAGGACATGCATTTTCCCTCCACCTTTGGTAAGCTGACTCCTGCCTTCTAGCCACTCAGCAGTCCACGTGGAAGGGCAGTGCTTCTCACACGCCCAACTTCACAGGCTTGGCTGAGGACACCGAGCTGAGGGCCCCTCCCTCGACACACTCACACGTCCAGGTCTGGATTCTGTGTATCACAAAGCATAGACCTGGAATGCAAGCCCACCTAGGTCCCAAGCCAGGGTTTGGCCTCTACTCCTTGGAGGAACAAAACCTGCTGCTGCCGCTGGCCCTGTCAGCACCGACACACACCCCGAGCGCCAAGGCCAGCCCGGCTGCAGGTGTACTTAATCACAGGAAGTGCAAACAACACTGACTTTCCACTTCAGAAACAGAACCCCACGTCTCAGTAAATGCTGCCCACTCGCCCCCAAACCCCTGCCTCTAAAGCTTTTGCCCTGGGAAACTTTGTTCCAAGGGTGCTGTCCCAAGTCTAAAGCTGTCTGGGACCCTTCCTCGGTAACTGCCTCAGGGCCAGTCTTCTAATAAATGAGCCAGCCATTAAAATTAAAAAACAAAAATCAATGCTTACTTTTTAGTTAAGCACTCATTTCTGACTGGCAGAGGATCCATCACCAAAGCTTATTTTCAACTTAATCATCAAACTTAGATCTAATGACCTTAAGGTCATTCCAAACTCAAATTTAACATCACAATTTAAACACTTAACACGACCATCTTTTTCTTTCTGAAAAGTTCCAAAAAGGGTTCTGAAAATGCTCCGAGCAAATGGCCGGGACAGCTTCTTTGCAGGGCGCCTCCTGAAGTGAGGTCATGACTCTGAAAGACACAACACTCAAGTACAAAGGAACATATTCACATACAAAGGGATGTGTTCTGATATGTTTGCCTTTAAACAACAAAAAACTCAGGCCACATGATCAGATCTTCCAGTACATTTTGTGTAAGACTGTAATCCAGCAAGCAGCATTAAATGGCATTAATGATCATCATAATGAAATGCCAGGTGACATTTACCTGATGTGCCAAGTACACTGTGCCCTTGTGTGTCCTCTTTAATTCTCACAGCAGCTCTCTGAGACGAGACCTGTGAGTACCCCCATTTCACAGTCCAGAGCACGGAGAACCCCACCTGTGCCACCACTGAGAGGTAGCACCACAGGACACTCACTCCAGAGCACAGAGCTCTTAACCCCTCTGCTCATCCCCAAACCTCACCAGGTAAGCCTGCCACCTCTGGAGCTGTGCTTTCTGCATCAACACAACAGCTGCAGGGCACCCTGGAGAGGCACAGGGGGGACATCTCCTGAGACAGCCCCGGACACAACAGCCACACGGGAAGCAGGTGCTGCAGCACGCAGCACTTTGGAAGCCATGGGAGCGGGCGTCCCTCCAGCACAGCCCACAGGCACCCACAACTGTCAGCTCTTAGCTCAGTGGCAGCAGTGCCCAAGTGAGGCCTCCCCCAGTGCCGTGTCCCAGCCTGCACCAGCAGACATGTCGACAACAAACACTTGTGCCGAACGGAGCACCGCATACAGGGTAAGTTCTGGGCAGTGCAGTGACACCCGACGTGAAACACTGGGATCTGGAGTCACACTCCGAGTGGCACTCTGTGCCCCATCGGCTTCTGGCTACAAGTGTGGCTTTTTAAACTGCAGTCTCTCCATCTGTGAAACAGAAACACAATGGCACCTGCTCTGAGGTATCTTGGAGTTTGTGATGCCAATTAACTGTACGCGTAATAAAGCACATGGCACGGAGTAAGCACGTAATAAATGCTGGTTCTCGTGTGGATTATATCCCAGTAGAGGTTCGGTATAGACAGCAGTGTGGACATAACGTGTCAAAAGTACCACACACCTGGGGGCAGAGTGGCTCTGCCCCTGCGACAGAACCCTGCCGTCCCCAGCACAGGTGCCCAAGCACGGAAACCCTACCACGTAGCATCCTTTGACAAATGATAACTAAACAATCCACCAGGTTCTTCCTGGACCTCTGAAACCCCTCCTCACAGCTGGGGCTTCCAAACACCAGTGGATTCTCCCCCTGCCCCCCTGAAATGCCACCCCAGCACTGGGAGGTGGATTGGTTCCATACCTCCGTACTTCCCAGAGCAGGGCTTCCCTAAGCTTTACACTCACCTCGTGTTCTCCCAAGGTGTGTGTGCACTGGAGTGACCACCCCAAAGGGCGGAACCCTGGCTTTCCAGGCCTATCTGGGTAGTTCCTGGGCTGACAGCCACTCAAGTCTGATCTGGGGTCAGAAGAACAATCTAAACAATAAAACAAAATGAAAAGCCCCTCTGGATGACACCATGCCTGCAGGTCCCATGCTGACAGACGGGAGAGTTCTGGATTGGGGGGTGGGAAGTGAGGCTTCCAGGAAGGAGAGTGGTCTATAAAGCAGGCTGGGGGGGTGGGGGGCAGGGAGCCAGGAAGAGTGCTTTGAAAGCATTTTAAAAAATTCCTGCTGCTGCTTATTAAGTTATTAGCTCTTGTCTAGAAGTAGGCTGTCCCACCCACTGCCCCAGGCAGTCTGCAGTTAGGGCTGGGCCACCACCTTTTAACAGGCCACCTGGGAAAGGGCCTCCCCACCTACCCTGCCTCTGGGAATATATTTGCTCTGAAGCCACAGCAGGCAGCCGACCTCCCAGCAGAGGCTTGCAGCTCTGTCCCACAGAAATAGTCACGTGAGCCCCACATGCACGTGCCCTGAGTATTTTAGTAGTCACATTTCAAAAGTAATAAAAACCAGGCAACACTAATTAGAACGATACAGCTGACATAATCCAATACATCTACAATATTTTCATGTCAACAAGTGATCAAAATGAAAAGAATTACTAATGAGGTATTTCACATTCTGTTTTCTCTGTAACAAGGCTGCAAAACCCGACCCGAACTCGACCCTGACAGCACAGCTCCGCTCACACTAGCCTGACTTCAAGTGCAGGGCAGTCTCGGCCGCTAGTGGCTGAGATGCCGGGCAGTGCGGGGGCTAGAGCAGCAGGCCGGCGTCGGGCGCAGTAATTTCCAATCCCTCACCTGAGTTGCCAAGGGGGATGGGACGGTGCCTTGTGCAAAATGAGATATCCCAGCCCCACCTCAAAAGGCCTCAGTAAAAGGCAGCTGGCTTGCTTCCAAGTTCCGCTGCGGCACAAGCCGCCACCCACGCAGCCGGTCCCCACCGCCTCTCTGCCAGAGTCGCACCATAAGGCTCACTTTGAAAAAGTAACCCACCGGCGTGGGAGCTTGGGACTTGTAAGCACAAGTAGGAGATCCGAGAAAGTCCCCCAGAGGCGGGCGGACTCACGGGGCCGATGAGCAGAGTGCTCTGGCCTACTTACCCGAGCCAGTCCACTCCACTATCTGGTCTGAACTTGGCCCAAGCCTCGGCATGGCCTTTCCCTTTTGCTCTGCGGACAGTCGTGAGCACCAAAGGTGCTCTAATTCCCTCACTTGTGAGAGAAGAGGGAAGGGAAGGGGCCCTGTTTACAGTTGAAGGATATTGTGAGAACAAACTATGGCCCAATAAGGGGCAGACACGTTTCTGGAGCTGTTGGTCCCCTGTGGGTATTCGGCAGGGCGTTTAAGATTTCCTTAAATAGGGCCCTTTGCAGCTGCCACTTTATCTCCCTCCAACTCTGGCCAGAAAGCAGCCGCCTTTAACCTGGAGGAGGTGGCTGGGAGTGCCCATCAAAGCCACTGCAGGTCACTCTCCACCGTTACCTGGCTTTCCCGTGTTCTGGGTTGGTAAGTCTTTCTGGTTTAGCCTTCCTTGCTGGGGTGCCTAACTGACATCTCTCAAAGGAAAAGTCTGACACACCAGTATGGAAAAGTTCTCTTATCATTTGGAGAAAATAATTTAGGGCTGGGTAGATAAACATGTACAGGAAATACTTCTATAGAGGTCTTGATCCTCTGAAGATTAATAACCCACGGAACTGGAGACCAGCCTCAAACTCGGAGGAAATAGGCAAGTTATAAAAACAGGAAGAACGGGAAGTTTATTTTTGGATGAATATTTGTTCTAGTGAAGCTCTCGATACTGACAAAAACCTTGATCTGCAGGTCATTTGTTGCAGCTGAGCAGCTGCAGCGCATGTTTCCACAAGCTGTCCCACCAGAGACTTCCGGGTCTTTCTGGAAAGGGCCTCGCCCCACTCCTGCAAAACATCTGCCTCATTGCCACTGGCTCGGAGACTCCTTTCTCCTTTATTCCCGTGGCTGAGTAGAATTCCCCAGCCCAGCTAGAAGCCTCAGCTGTCTCCCACCACCCTCTCCACCTTCATCCCCAGCGCCCAACGCCAGCCCACCTCTACCAGGTGTGTCAGTTACTGCTCTTGGATCTGACACATCTGTTCCAGCACGATGTGATGAACCTCCCTCCATGGACTGCCAGCCTCCCTGGTCTCACCTGCCTCTCACAACCCCCGCCACCATACCTTCCGTGGCTCCCCACTGCTTCTAATAAATCAATGTTTATTGAATAAAATCAATGTTCTACAGTATGACAAACAGAACTCTCCACAATCCGGCTCAATCCACCTTGACAGCCCCATCTCCATAGGCAGGAGTGGCTACAGGGTTTGCAGGACCCAGTATAAAATGAAAATAATCTCTGGGGCCCTTGGCTCAAAAACTGAGAATTTCAAGGGGGCAACAGCACAAACCAAGCGTGGAGCCCTTCTGAGCACGTGGCCCTGTGTGATCACACAGCCTGCACACAGCTGAGGCAGGCCCTTCCCACGTGCCTCCCGCAGACCGACCCCAGAAGGCAACAGATGCCACCACCACCAGGAGGAACACTGCTCCCCTGCTCTCACCCACCCTCACTGAGACCCAGGCCGTCTCTCAAAGGCGACTTCAAGACAAGGAAGTCAGCTTCCACCCTATCACACGTCAGCTGTCCCTTCCACAGAGCTCTATGGTCCTCCTGATTTAGAGTCTGGTTAGTCATTTACCTAACTCTCCTGCACGCCTTAATCAAACCAAGAGTCCCAAGGCCCTGAGTCCATTGCTTAGTCACTCTGTGCCCTCCCCTCCCTCCTTTTGTGAACTGAACTTGGTATACATTAGGTCTGCTATAAATTTCTACTCAATGGCCACTAGGAATGCTGCTCTTCACTTCTAATGGCCACTCACAAAACCTCCTACGACCTTGCCAAGTGACTGGATAAAGGCAAAATTAAAGATTCCCTGAAGGTCTTGCTTTCACATAAGAGTTCGAAGCCCGAGTCCAGTGAAGACACAACGAGTTTGAGGGCACCTGAACAGGAACTCCCGTTAACCGTCATTATGAAACCTACTGGCCAGACACAAAGGCTGCCCATGTTGACTTTGGCAGTGACTTCACAGGTGGCCTGGCTGGCACAGTGGCAGCAATCTCACCACCTTCCTGGACACTGCCTGCACCATGGGGGGTGTGGTGGAGGGCTGGGGAACCACAGGGCGTACATCGCCTCCTTTACCCTTCCTCCCTCTGACATGGGGCAGGCAGAGCCCAGAGGGAGGACGGTGACCAATGTTCTCTATCGCTGCCACGGGGATGTAGTAACCTTGGGCTTTCTTACCTAAAAACTTTACATGAGATCTCGTTTCCCTTGATGTTCCTTCTGAGCAAAGAGGCAGAATGAAGCGGGAAGCAGAAGAGATAAATGATGATTACTGCTACCTAAATGGGAACCTGCTTTATTATTCTTTAAGAGGAAGAAAAACATTGGAAATCCCAAATAGCTTCCTAAATGTTCCGGCACAGTTGATTTTTCCAGCAATTGTCTACTGATCACGCTCCTGGGAGACAGGGAGGCAGAGAGGGAGCTGATAATGGATCAGAAAGCAAAGGCATTAAATTAACTATGAGATCTTTACTGAACTCAGTCAAGGAACCTTCCTCCTGCCACAGATGTCCGACGACAGCAACGACAACAGAGCCAGCAGCAGCGCACACTTCCCGAGCCAGTCCTCAGCAGGCAAGGGCTGGGTCCATTGTTCCCCATCGCCTCTCTCCTGGCACGGGGCAGTCTGTACTTTCCTTGTTGACCAGTGTCCCTCCTTACTGGGTAGCTCCCACGTAAGAATGTAAGGTACCTGTGGTCACCCAGGACCCAGAACAGTGCTGCCAACCTAGGAAGGTCTTAAGGTCATCATGAACTTGTCAAAAATGTTGTCTCCATCCGCACAGGATATCCGGTCCTTGTTTCAGAGAAGAGGAGAAGTCAGGTAACAGGCTCTGGCTGTCTGTCTGAGGAAGGGCATTCCAGGTGTCACTCTGCACTTCAGGGAACTCTGCTATTTCGGAAGTCCTGGGCAGAAAAGCATCTTCTAAAATGCCCACTTTAGAAGCTTGCTTTCCCTGCCGCCCAGTCACCCAGCAAACAACTCCCACGTGTGGCTCTTCAGGAGTTGTTGTTTTTTAAGTAGAAGCTGGTTTTAATGTTACAGAAAAATACTTTGATTGTGAAGTATTCAGCGAATACCATAAATATCTAAAACCTCAAGGAGAGGGTCAGTGAGTGACAAGGTGATTTTGCGGGGAGTCTCCTAAATGCCTTGCGTAGTGTGGGGTATGTGGCAGGTGTTCAGTCCACAGTGGTCCCCTTGGTTTTAGTCACAGGACACTGAAGACGGAAATTCCACAAAAGGGTTGCAGATCAATCTGCTCAGTCTCTATTCCCCATCTGGGCTGTGCTTTCTCTTTAACACAGTTGCTGTTCTCCAGCTACGACCACCACAAAGGAAGTATGAGTTCCCTAACAGAGGCTTCTGATTTTCACATCTGATAATCTGTCATCCTGATCGGTGAGTTTTTGCACAAAATAATGGTAAGCACATCCAGGTTGCAGTTTACTCAGCCAAGAGCCACCGCTCAATATATTCACTTCTGATGCCAGTAAGTAAAAACAATACAAAAGTTTCAAAACACGCTGGTAAATGCTTCAAAATTATTTTTGAAGTATGTTGGAAAGGTCAGATACTGTGTACATGTGGACGCCACAGCACTAATATTATAGCATCTGGTTAAACAAAATCAGAAATACCAACGCTACGCAACACAGAATGCGTATTTTTCCAACTTAAACCTAACAGTTTAGACTGTTGACTAAAAATGCAAATTTTAATCAAAACATACATATATATGTTTATGTACAAGGGGAATTTATAAACACTGCAGAGCAAGGCAGAGATCTAGAAGCCACCACGAGGCAGCAACGAGGCTCTTGTACAGACATCGCCAGGTTTCAGTGAGTTACACAGCCTGAAGGAACCAGGCCAGTGCCTCACCCACGAGCTGTGCTGGGTCCCTTAGTTTAATACAACATGTCTGGGGGAGAAGTTCAACCTGAGTGAATCCAGAGCTTATGAAACTCTGAATGTGAGCCCTCAAGGTAAGGATCGCGTGTCTCCCATTAGGGGCAGAGCCAAAGACATTATCAGTGCCCAGCAAATGGCTGGATGGGTGGATGAGGTAATGCCAGCCCAGGGCGCCATGTGGGCAGGCTGCCCCGCCCGGCCCGTGCTTGCCTCCCAGCTAAGGTACCTGCTCCTACTCCGTCCGAGCCAGCGTGCAAATTGGCCAAGGCCCACGAACTGGTGATGCCGTATTTGTGATTTCTTGAGCCCACAGCAAGGACCCTCACGAACAGCGCTACCGTTTGCCTTGGTGAGGGTGACTAGGCGAGGGACCCGGCCTGGTCTCCTCACTGGGGCGTTTACCATGTACTCTTAGGGGTTGTCTTCAATGGGTCTGGAAGTCCCTCAGTCCCCTCCAAAGACTCTACCAGTGTAGACAAGGGACCAAAACCAGGGGGTGGAGGTAAAAAAGCAATTCTTCCCCCCAGAAAACACACACACACACACACACACACTCACTCTCTCTCTCTCTCTCTCTCTCTCTCTCTCTCTCCTATTGTCCTTGATGATTTCCTAGGTATCCAAAGCAAAACCCAAACACTAAGCATGTGATCCATTATTACAAATTTACATATTATAATATTATTTAGACTATATTAATATTATAATATTATTTAGACTATATTAGCCCACCCTCTTCCCATTCTCCTTGGCTTAGGAGTAAACTGCTCTCCTGGGCCTGTACCTCCAGGCTGTGTGGGCAAATCCTCTGGGGGAGCCGATTCTGGTTCAGTAGGTGGAGGGAAGATTCTGCATTTGTAACTGCTCCCCAAGGATGCTGGCCCTGCGGAGGCAGCTGTAAGCACGCAGGCTCTAGGAATCCTGGCTGGCCAGGCCCATCCCTCGCTCTAGATTCTCAGGCCCCCATCCCTCCTCTTTCCTCTGAAGGACAAAAGGCCCTCTGCCAGCCTCAGGAATCCACCAGGGAATTTTCCCCTATTCTCACCCCAGCAGATGCCTCATCCCCCATTCCAGACAAGAAACCAAGAAAAATCGTCCAGTCTCCCCGCCGCGCCCCAAGGGAACCTTTTGCCTTGGGAAGCAGTCTTTCCTTTGAACACTAAAAATTCTGAAGACATCCTATGTTCACAATTATGAAAGAATAATTTTGCTACATTACTTCCCTCTTATCTCCCCCCAAAAAAGTGTGTTAAGGGGAGGGAAGGTAACTCATGGTTCTGAACTTTCTGGAAGGAAGAGGAGAAAGAAACACATAGATTCTTTGAAAACATAACACACAAAGTCCAAACTTAAACTTTGTTCTAGTTTAAACATCACAGTCCCCATAAAGAAGTATCTAAAACTTTGTTTTACTTGTCAAATAACAAATTTCTAAGATTTAAAAGCAGAGAACATTCTCCGCCCTCCCTAATGCACACCTAAAACGACGCAGATTTTGTGCCTCCACCGCACGGGAGGGGAATGCCAGCGCCCTCATTGTTCGAGGAACGTGACAGAACAACCAACCAACCAAAGAGTCTGGCAGGGTTCTCAGCAAGGCACAAGTTCAGACAATAGCTGAAGGTGTTTCTTTTTGGTACAGAAACGGAGTTGCTCAAACTTGAATGCAGAGATTTTGAAGCTGGAAATTCTCCCAGAGTAAAATTGCATTAAAACAACAACAACAAAAAACCCAACATTTTTTAAATCTGGAAAGAAGTTTGAAGAAGCATTTAAAGCAGGTAAGTAAAAAGGACAAATATGACCTAGACCACCGTTGCTAACAAAGCAACGTGCAGTGGGGGTGGAGGGGACCTTGGTTGAGCGAAGCTGAGGAGGATACACATCGCCTCCGCCCGCTCAGACTCATCTTGAAATCTGCGGAGTCCAGAAGCCTCATGGAAGATTCCAACACCTACAGAAATGTCTGATGGTCTGAGCAGAGGAGCCATAATCATGTTCAGAGGATGGCGGATGAGCCAGATTAGGCAAAATAAAGGAAAAGGAGAAGTGTTTCCAGAAATAACCGAGGCTGCACCTGGACCCAGCCCTTTGCCACAAGGTCATGTGACAAAACTGAAAGAATTCTGTCACCAGAGGCCAGCAACTCTGCTATGGAAATCCCCACCCTAGGCTCTGGACTCTGTTTCCTCTGTTTAAAGTCAAAGAAAGGCAGTCCTGGCCTCGACAGGGCCAGGAGTGAGGCAGCAGTAAGTGCAGTGTGGCCCCACCTGTGAGCAATACAGACCAAACTGCCAGGAAAGGCAGCAAGAAGAGGGCGGGAGTGGGGGACCTATAGAGATACAGATGGTGGTCAGTCCAGAATCGATCCAGAGTGCCTGAGTCCAAATTCAGAGGTTTTCTGAGAGCAGCATGACCTTGGGCAAATTACTTAATCTCTCTCTGTGCCTCTGTAAATGGGGACTCGAGAACAGTACTTACTTCATTGGGCTGGGATGATTAAACAGTGTTAAGCACCGAAAGCATTTTGAACACACTGGCCACATGTAAGCACTATTTGAGTTTCTGCATGTTTTTTTCTGTTTTCTAAAATAAGCCATATTAATTTTACCACCAGAACACTGATTGCTTTCCTCCCACACAGGTCCCCTCAGCCTGTCACTTGTCACTCACGAGCTTTGGCCCTTCCTGCCAAATGCCACAAACTTATCTCAATGTACATACATTTACACTAGAGCTGCGATTTTCAGCTGGTATGCTCAGAGAAGTTTTTTAAAACGTGCAATACCTATTGAGTCAGGGACACTGACCTCTTTTCCCTTAGATTGTCAAATAGAAAATGACAGCCAACGCGACTGTAGCCGCCCGGTTTGAATGCCCTGTCCCGAACCATAAACACACAGGCTGTGCACCAGATCTGCGTCTTCCTGGTCAGGCAGTGTGACCAGGGGTGTCCCGTTAACTCTCGGTGCCAGCAACCCTCATACACAAGCACAGTCACCTGAGTTTTCAAAAGTCACTCTGGAGCAAAAGGGTAGGTAATTACTATTACTACTTTTTGTAAATCAATCAAAGTTGTACCTATTTTTTGTTAGACTGGCAAAAAATACATTTTTTGGTGTGCAGAATTTTAGTAATTAGCTTACATGGGCCTTGAGCTGAAAAGGCTGAAAACCGCTACACTAGAGAGATCAACGGTGTAGGGTATGCCTTTCAGCACTAAAACTAAGGCGGTGCTGGGCAAACTGGAACCATCGGTCAACTCTGAATACAAAAGAATAAAGAAAACGAGAGCCATGTCTTTGACATCACAGCTCAGAAGTGCCCCTGACTAGTGCTAACAGTCTGGTGGAGTTCCTCTCGTCCCTCTGCTTTGCATATGTTCCGGGCAAACTTTGGACCATGTCTATGTAAGCACAGAGCCCCGTACCCTATGTTCGCCCAAAGCCGTGCTCCCCTATTATTAATAATTCCTTCGGAGTTCTGCTTCCCGAGGCCGCACGTACCTGGTCCCATGGATGTTCCATACGGCTTACCTACTGCCGCTCTCCCAGGCTCTCTCACCAACAAGTTCGGCTCCTGTAACTTTAAACAGCACTGCCCATAAAATGTTTTCATCTAATTATTATCTTTAAATGTCTAGAAATTTTTAGATAAAGATGAACTTTAAAAAAAAAAAGTAATACATATTACCAAATCGCTTTTTAGCAAGAGAGCACTAAATTCTATTCCCAACTGCATGCATGAAAATGGCCACCTCGCCAAAGTCATACTAGCATTTAAAACATTTTTCTATTTGATGACAGTTGAAAAAATCCTATTGTTTCATTTGCATTACTTTATTAATCTGTGACTACTGCTATGAAACTATTATGCTTTCATTGCATTCTTTAATAGTTCATGGGTTAACTATTTTGTTCCATGTTTAGTCAACTATATTTTTCTTTGTTAAGTCGTTAGCTTGCTTTGTTTGTTTGTTTTTAAGTATTAAGGTGTCTCTATCTCTACTGGTTGTCTTAGTGTCTCTTTCTGTAAATTTCCTAACTCTTCACAGCTTTATATTAAGTCTATACATCACAATTGCGGAAAACTTTTTTTTGCCTATTTGTTAAATTTGTCTGTGGTATTATCACACAGACAGAATTTTGGAAACTTAATCACTGATTTCCTCTGTAGTTTCTTCCAGTGCGTTCATGTGCGGACAGCCCTTCCTTGAGAGGTGAGTTTATCTGCCTACGTGTTCCAGCTCATTTTTTGAGGGTTTTCATTTTGTTCATATTTACCTCACAGTTTTGAAATAAAATATGAGGCGAGGTTCTACATTTGAAGGAAATCATAAAACCCATGGTACAATGGAGCTGTGCTGAAATGAGGAAATTGTTAGAAATTAAATCTGCAGGATACAAACGGGATTTGCATGAGACCTACTCTCAGTAATGAATCAGCTCAGTAAAAAGCTGCACTTGACAATGAACAGGATTCAATGGGAACTGTGCCAGGGACACGCAACCCTCCTTCTTCCCCAGGCACTGCCTTCCTGAGGGCTGCTTTAGAGGACGCGCGGCAGCAGCAGAGAGTCACACAAAATGAGAAGGGGGACCAGTGGTCTGGCAGGCCCTTCAGGCCCCAGACCTCAGCGAATGAGAGATTCTACCTGACAGATTCTTTCCTGACACGTAACAGGAAAAAGGAACCGTGAGAGGAGCCTGTCAGGAGCATACCACAGATCTCTTGTCTGCCTCCAGGCAAAAGATCTCATCGCGATATGCATACATATCACACACTGGAGCAGCGATTTTCAACTGGTGTGCCCCAAGTTTTAAAACATGCAATACCTGACTATTCACTCAGGGGCACTGACCTCTTTTCCCTTAGGTTATCAAATAAAGCAACTTGGTAATATATATTACTGGGTTTTTTCTAAAGTTTGTCTTTATCTAAAAATTTCTAGACATTTAAAGATAATAATTAGATTAAAACGTTTCATGGGCAGTGGTGTTTAAAGTTATGGGAGCCGAAATTGTTGATGAGACAGTGTAGGAGAGCGGCAGTAGGTAAACTGTATGGAACATCCATAGGACCAGGTAGTGTGCAGCCTCGGAAAACAGAACTTTGAAGAAATTATTAATAATACGGGAGCACAGCACGGGGTGAAAACGGTACAGGGCTCTGCACCTACATAAACATGTACCTACATCCAAATTTTGCCAACACAAAGTTATTGCCACAGAGATGAGAACAGGGCAGCACGTTATTCAAAATAATCCTGAGTGTAGCCTTTAACCACTGTTACACCCGCAGGCTGAGTGGGGCTGCTATGGGAAGCACCACCTCGCCCCAGCCTGCCCCTTGCACAGGGAATTCCAACCTCTTTCCCAAGTTCAGAATGAAGAGTTCAACTGAACTAATATATCTGTGTTGAATAATTATAGACTTTTTCTTTGTAATGATAAATAGTAACAATAATAATAATGGGAATTACCAGCTATAAGGGAGATTTTTTTGGTGTTTCCTGGCTTGTAGCTCCCTTCTCCAAAAGAACCATCTCAAACATTCTCTTACATTAGGGAACAATATGGACTATTCTTTTTGATGAATGATTGGATGAATTCAATAATTGTTACTGCCAATTGTTAGGCTACTCCTGATAGTGGGAGCAGAAAGCCAGGGATCTAGGTTCCAATCCCAGCTCTAGGACTTACCAGCTGGGAAATCTTGAGGAAGCTACTTATCTTCTGAACTTGGGCTCATCTCTAAAATGGATTCAACAGTAAAAACTGTTGTAAGAACTACTAAGAATGTGTAAAAGTACCGAAGCAAGAAAATTATAAAATATCAGTCAAGAGTGGTTGGGATAAAAAACCTTTCCCGGTGTCATATGCATCTGTGGATTGGACTTCTCCTAATAAGTAAATTTTTAAAATTCTAACAAACAATTTAAATTCTCATTTCCTCTCGGGTAGCTGATCTGCTAGAAATAGATCAATCATAGCTCAACAACTAAGCAATTACACATCATTAGGTTTGGAAAGATGATCCCACAGATGAATCCCTGCTTTTAAGATTCACAGGCATCTGGCAAAGGGTGCTGCATTTAGAGGCCTGGCACCCTGCACAGGCCTCCCATCTGACGGAAACCAGGCGGCTGCTGTGCATGGACACAACAAGGGCTTAATGGACCTTGTGTTTCAAAGAAGTCTCAATAAACCCCAAAACCAATAACCACTGGGCCAGATCTGATTAAGGAACACATATTATGTGAAAACTGATTTCTTATCACTGTAGTTTCACCTGACACCTGAACTTGAAGAAGCACACCTGAAGGGTCCATCCAAGACATGCACAGTGACCAGGACTTGCCACATCTAGCAGTTTCTCTCCATCACCAGCTCCTCCTGAGGTATCCAGCCCACTGGCTGCCCATCCTGGTACCCTGCTGAACCTCCCTCATTCCAGCCCAGCTTCCTCTCCAGTCTTGGATCTAAGTGTTCAGTGTTGCTCCACCTGTGGCCCCAGCTCCACCATCTTCACTCACCCACTGTAACACCCATCACTGACTCCACCCTCAGAGAGGCCTTCTCCCCACTTGTAGGCAGAATGCCTAAATCTGTCCCTTCAAGTCTGTTTGTGGGGTTGGAAAGGAGGGTGACCTGTCCCCTGCATTGCTTACACTCCCCAGTGCTCTCCCCAACACCTGCACCCTATAAGATGGAAGTCAGAAAGCTCTGCCACATGGAATCTCTCACCCCCTCATCTGCACCCCAATTTTCTCACATCCACTACTTCCTTTCCTCACCTCCCTGCGTCACCACTGTCTCTCATGGGCTCCTACAGTGGCCTGAAGACCTCTTTGCCTGTGACCTCAAGTGCATCTCCCATATCGTACTCAATTCCTCTTCTAGCAAGTCAACTTGTCTACAAGTTTTCTCAGTTTCCTCATTAGTAGAAGGGGGCACTGACAGCACCTACCTCATAGGGCTGTTAAGAGGATTAAACAACATTAGGGGTGTCAGGCACCTGGCACATAGTAATAAACTCAAATGTTTCTGACTTATAGTTGGAAGTGCCGCTGTGGCCACGTCACACCCCATTAAAAACCTTCAATGGCTCTTGGCTGCTTACAGAGTAATTAGCTCAGCATTCAAGGTTCTTTCTTCCCTCTGCCCCAAACCACGTTTCTCTAAATCTCAACTTTCAAACTATAACACTCCACTTCCCTTCAAATATCTTTTGCTCTGGCTGATGCCTGCTGTTTTAGAGGCCAACAGTTTAAGATTTGGAATCAGGCTGTCCTGGATTCAAATCCCCACTCTCACCACTTACCAGCTTCCTTGGGCAAGTTATTTAAATGCTCCAGGTCTGACTGGTTAGCAGGAAAGAAGTTGCTGCAAGGATTAAATGAGATAAGGAGGGTGCCATCTTAGCCAGGTGTCTGGAGCATAGGGAGAACTCAATAAGCATTGATTGCCCTTCCTTCCAATTCTCTAGCCGTCCTCTTGCCTTACAGAGCCCACGTGTTATCTACCTCCACCTAAAACACCTCTCTGCACAGCGAGCTCTATCCTTCAAGGCCCAACGCAAATAGCACCTTCTCCAGGAGGGTAAACCTGAACCCCCCCCCCCTTCTAACTAATCTCCTTTCCCTTCTAATTGCCTACAGCACATGGCACTATCCTGGAGCACTTCGTGGTAAGAGCTCCATGAGCTTGCCCTACTGCAAGATGTCCTTTACTTCAGCGGTCCTCAACTTTTTTGGCACCAGGGACTGGTTTAGTAGAAGATAATTTTCCACAGACTTGGGGGTGGGAGTGGGGGTGAACAGGAGATGGAGCTCAGGTGGTAATCCAAGGAAGCCTGCAGCTCACCTCCAGGGTGGGGAAGGGGGTAGGGGCGGGATTGGGGAACCCCTGCTTTACTTGACTGACAGCATTTACAGACAGGCCCTATGTCTGATTCATCTTTGTGTTCTCCACACAGTCCTGAGCACGGCAGAAAGTTGGTAAATATTTGCTGAGTGAAAGAACAAATTTTTGGAGGAAAAGCAAGAGGGAGTTACAAGCTTTGAAGACTAAGGACCCAGCACCGCCATGTAACTGAGCAACAGGACAGAGATGGATTTGTCCCGGGACATGCTGGACAAGTAAAGAAAGTTTTATTCCAGAGGAGCACTGGAGCCAAACTACACAAAGTGCTCCAGGCCTGCCTCCTGCATCTACTCCAAGTGAAGTGTACCTGCTCCCTCCAGAGCCAAAAGCGACCGCCATTTTAAACAAGTCACGCTGCCTCAGGGCCAAAACGGCTCTCAGTGCTTCCACCCCGAGGAGAGGGACTCATGTGTATCACGTGCTTGAAAAATTAGATCTTTGATTCCCAAGAGGCTATTCTAAACTCCTAACCAGGCCTGTCTGTGCAGCAGTTCACTCCCTAAAAGCATGTGTTGGTAGCAAGTACAGCTGCATTCTTAATCACTCACACCCCACAACCAACTAAATAAAGATAGCATGAGGAGGTCTGCCATATGCCAAATTCTTCTTTTAAATAAGAACACAAGAACCGTTCACGCAAGAAAAATTTAGTCATGACCATCAGAAAAGGAAACAGACTTGACTTTTCTCTTTATTTTGAATGAATACCGAAGGAGAATAATTTCGATATTGAAATAGATGCACACTACATCTTGGCACCCTCATTTGCCAGGCTTCTGGGGTCCACATGGCCTGGCCTCTGAGACCCTCACCCTAAAACTGGTGCATACCCTGAACTTCACCTAGGCCTGCCGGGAACCAGCCAAATAATAAAGCCAGCCTTCACCGCTCCCGTCTGAGCAAATAAGCACTTTCCTCATTGGCTCAGTTTGTGGCTTAGGACACTTAATCTCTTTTCTCTTTTACCCAAACCGAACCAATCCATCAAGGCAAAACTCAACTTCTCCATCTTCTGTGAAGCTAGTCTTAATGCCTAGCCCAGCGATTTTCAACTTTTTTCATCTCAAAACACACATAAACTACTAAAACTCTTCAGCAACCAAAAAATATATTTTTGCCAATAAGATAAAAAAAAAGGTATCATTTTTGATTCATTCCTACCAGACAGCTATTGTTGTGTTGGCCGTGTGTGTGTGTGTGTGTGTGTGTGTGTGTGTGTGTGTGTCTGACAGCCTAAGGGAAAACAGGCCAGTGCCCCTGACTAACCAGTCAGGTATTGCCAGACTGACCACTTCCTGAAGACAGGAGGCTTGGCGAGACTTCTTCAGACACGTCCCCTCCTCCACGCACCTGACAGGGCTGTTCTCAGCACTGCAGAGGATACACAGGCGTGAATACTTCTTCAGTGAGGCCACTGCAGAACACCCTCTGGGCTCAATTTTAGCGATTACCTCCTGGCGCTCTCAGGTTTAGCTCTCTTGAATCACCCTGGCTCCTCCACACATCACCTCATCTCTCCTTCTTAAATAGTTATCTGACACTTTAATTAAATCAAGACTTCGTGGTGCACAGCTAGGATTATGTAAATCTTTAGAGCTGATCTTGTAAAAGTCAATGGTCATATTTTCATTTTTAGCTTTTTGTTTTATTCCTACATTTAAAAACGACCTCCTTTAACAATTTTTGCTTGGTTTTCTGTGTATTAATTACTTTTTCATTTACAAACTGAGCCGGAGCTGAAAAACGTCCTCTCACTGGGATCAAAAGCACTTTTGGTCTTAGAACCATCCCTTCTGGAACCATCCATCCTGCATCGCCCATGAAGGCTGGCTGTTCTCAGGGTTCAAATGTGTGGCTGCATTGCTGGGGCTTCTACCCTGCATTTCCATTCTGTGCTGGACCCTGTTTTTTGAACTCCAAGGTCTTCCCTCTTTCTCCCTTGCTGACAGAATGTCCTTCTACTTCCGTTTTGGTGGAGGACTGCACCTAGAACCCCAGCCTCTGGGATTCTGCAGCAGAAACTAACGTCCGCTCCGCCCCAGATCTGCATCACGCGCCCCAGCAGGCAGTTGGGTTTCAGCTTTCTCTGCTCCGCTACATCGGTGTCCACACACTGGCATTCCATCTTGCAAAGTTTGGTGGATATCCCTCTCTGGGAGGTTTCTGGGTTTATACTGTTTTTATTCCTTACTGTGGTTTTATTAGAGTTTTGGGAGGAAGTAGAGATATATACACTTGTTCAGTTTACTACGTTTAACCAGAAGTTAAGGACCGAATGTTTACAAACAGAATTACAAAGTCAGTCACCATGTCTTGTACCATTTTTTTCCCTTCTAGCCTCAAGTACAGAGACTTAAGTACAGAGAGCTCAAGAAGTCTTTGCCGATAAGGGGGGGTCAGTATTTTAACTAAATGCTAATATTTTAGAGCACTCAGATTATAAAATGTAAAACAGTGAGAATATTAAAACACACACATCTGTTAAGTTTCCTTAGGTAACGCTAAAGGCCATGGGTTTCCGAGGAATTCGAACAGCACAGGAGGATCAGGCGCTTTATGCAAGCCTGTAGTTGCAGGGCCTCCTCACCTTTCAACATAGTCTGGAAACTGCTTCTTTCCAATACAACACAACAAAGCAGAAAGTCTTTAGGAATGGTATAGTTTATTTTATTATTTTACTTTTTGCCCAAACAGCAGCGAATAAATAAATGCCAGTGCTGATAGAACTCAGTTTCTTTGCATTTCAGACAAAGTCATTCATTTACTCAACAAACACTGTACCTAAGATTCTACAATGTTCAGGTACTTTCTAAACACTAGGGTACACCACAGAAAAGACACGTGAGGTTCCTGCTCACATACAGGGAGACAGAACATAGGCATGAATCAACAGACAGGGTAAGTCCCACACAGACTTAAAGTCAAGTGATGTAATAGGAGGTGCCTGGGGTCAGAGAAGGCATCCAGGAGCTGACACTTAAACTTGGATACACTTGCTCTGACTGGCGTGGCTCAGTTGGTTGAGCGTCACCCGCAAAGTGAAAGGTCACTGGTTTGATTCCTGTCAGGGCATGTGCCTAGGCTGCGGGCGGGTCCCCAGTTGGGGCATGTGTGAGAGGCAACTGATCAATGTTTCTCTCACTCTCTTCCTCCCTTCCTTCCCCTCTCTCTAAAAATAAACAAAATCTTTAAAAGTATATAAAAAATAAACTCAGATACACTTAACGAAGAAGGAGCCAATGATGGGAAGAGCAGGAGGAACTGCATTTTAGTCAGAGGGAATGGCCAATACAAAGACCTGAGACAAGAAGAGCTTTCCTGGCCGGCAGGAGAATGGAACCAGAGGAGCAGATGGTGTGATGCAGGCCAAGGCAAGAATCCAAGATTGGCAAACCAGGTCAGGAATTTCCAATATAAAGCTGCTGGAAGGTTTTAAACAATGAGAGATTGAGCCTCTGCGGTGCTCCAGCACCTGAGGAGGTGAAGCCTTAGTGAACTATGCAATCACGGCATCTTAATACAAACTAGAAGTTAAACTCACACCCGTGGTTATTGCCTGAATTACAGTAATGTAAAGCAGCTGCATCTGAAGAAACTCCACAATTCAGAAATTATTAAAATCAATAGACATTGTAAATACATGCAAACAATCACAATTAAGACTTCCATTTTGCAAGAGTACAGAAGGTTTGCTTTAGTATTCCACAAAAAAGGATTAGACAGTGATGTGCACATATGGTCAAGTTGAGTAACAGGAACGAATCTACCACGTTTGGGGCATATTACACTCTGCCAAAGAACTTACTGGCACAACCCACACTTTTAGCCAACACTGAACCCAATTACATTTGATTTACAACCAAAAGTCCAAATACATTCCCAAAAGCCAAATATAAAGCATCAGACTTCACTCAAGGTCCACAGTGAATCCTGAAACGTCCAAGCTTCTAGGAACGGCTAGACTTGGCAGGACTATATTAACCATCTGCAAACCAAACAAGGGCCATCCCAAGGTAACTATTTCCAGAAGGGATTAGGAAAAGCCAACACTTAGAATAGATATGCTAGACATCTTTAGGACACAAAGAAAACCATCAACATACTAAAGACAAACTGAAGTCTTGCCACTCAAAGTGTGGCCCAAAGAGCAGCAGCAGCATCAGAAAACTTATCAGAAATTCATGCTCTCTGCTCCTCCACCTAATCTGCGGCTTTGGGAGACCCCAGGTGATTCACATGCACATCAAAGCCCTGGTCCTGGAGGCCTAGGCCTCAGGACACCTGCTCAGTACTGGGCTGGCCTCAGCGATAACCAGGTGAATGTGATACTCAAACACTTTACTCCGGACGCAGTAGTAGCACCATCAGTTTTTGAAAAAGAAACATTCATACTAGTAATTTTCCTTTGTTTTAACATAAAATAAAGTTAAAATCTGTAATCAAATATATTAAATGTATTAGTGAACTGCATGGTAGCTAGGTATAAACAAACCCAAGTATGAACAACTTGTCTATGACCAAATTGTTTTAAAAGTTCCTCTCTTTATCATGGCCTAACAGCCTCAGTAATGATAGTTTTCTCGACAGGTTTTCTCAAGGAGCATGTATAATTGACTGTAGATATTCATTCATGCAGTACATATATTCACTCATTTGGCAGATACTGCTTAAACCCCTATTATGCCAGGCTTTGGAAACAGCATTAACCCAAACAGGCAAATGCCCTGCCCTTCTGTAACCTGTAATGGTCACAGATAGGACCGGAGTCTCTGGGAGCTGACCCCCCCCCAAGTCTGGCACACGAGGTTAGGGAGAAGCCAAAGCGTTCAGGGTACAGGTTGCACATCTACGGAAGGCGTGGCCGCCCCTTACAAATGAGGGAGGGCCCAGTCCAGTCGTCCCGGGGACCACATCCCCAGCCCAGACACCACCCTTTCTCTTCTGCCAAACAGCTGCCTCGCTCCCCAGCAACTGGCCCAGGAAACCTTTCTTGGACCAACCGCGCTTAGCTCCAGGCACCTGTTCCCTCACAGACCTTTTGTCCCCCACTTTTCCTCCTGTCTTGTGGCTATCTCTGGTGCAGTGCGAAGCTACAACATGACCAGAAACAATAATGATGGTAATAACGGCGGCTTGCCGATATTTTACCGTCTGCCTTCTTCCGTGCCCGGTGCCACCTCATTTCACTGTGTCCACATTGGCCCATTTTCCAGAAGCGAGAACTAGGGCCTAGAGCTTAAACTGCGCTAGATCACGTGATGTAACAAACGGCAGAGTCACAACTCCCAACTGCCGCCTTAGAGCGCCTCGCGGCTCGGCGGCGGAGAAAACGCGGCGCCAACATAAAAGTATTGGAGGAAGTGTTTCCCAGGGAGCCACTGAAATATCCTCTTCATCTTTCCTCTTTTCATTCCAACAGCCGTTAACAGGGCCAGTTGCCATAAATCACCCCCCGTTTTCCCTCTTGGCTTAGATCTTATTTTATTCTGACCCCTAAAATTTCTAGCTAAAATGTTTAAAATGGCGATTCTTTTTTCCTTCATCACAAATTTGTTCGAAACACGAAGCAACTGTTAATGATCATCCAAACGAGCAGGACGAAAACGCCCCCAGTTAAGTCCAGTCCACACACCTGAACTTAACGTGACGTCAGCGCCCCCAGAAGACTGATCAGCACCACGGGCTCCTGAGACCACAAAGGCTGTTCTGTGGGGGTGACGCTGCACTGCAATCTTCTTTCCTGTGATCACATTTCATTTTATAACGATGTTCAGATATTTGGTTCGAGCAAGTAGAGTAATTACATCTCTCACTCTGAACTAATTTGAGCAGCTGTATCTGAGCTCCTCTGCAAGTCCTCAGGCTCCTCCACCCTCCTCCGACCCAGAGCACTCCTGTCAGAGAAGACCCAGGGCCTCTTTGCCGTGTGACTGTCCCTTCTTTCCTTCCTTCAGGCACTCTGCGCAATCACAGATGAATCCTCCAAGCGGACCTGCCTGCAATGGCAGCACCCTCCACCAGCCCCCTTCCTTCCCGGACTTCATTTGGGTGATCCCTGGGAGAAGAGAAACCAGGCTAATCACACTCTGCTGCTCCCTAACCGTGTGACTTGGGTTTAATTCCCAGGCCTCAGTGTCCTCACCTGTAAAATGGTCCTTCTTTCTGGCCTCGATGTTGCGGATATCGCCGCCTTGGGATCAGGAGATCAATCACCCCAAGCTAGCAGGTCCTCCAGAGCCTGGACAAACGTCAGAGCCACAAACCCCACCCCAGGAGCAGAAACTCCCACAGCCTGTACCCCCAGAAAAAATGAGAACCCAGGATTTTCTAATCTCTCCACCCACAAACTTTCCAATCCTTCAATTTCCTTCTTATAATTCACTCCTCAGAGCAGTCAGAAATAATGAACTGTAAAAAGCAAAGCAGGTTTGCCTTCTTCCACCTTCCCCCAAGTCAAAGAGCCCAATTTTGCTAGGTGAGCCCAGTACTTCATCAGCTCATGCCTGTGCACAAGCTTGTCTCCAAGACTGCAAGGAGCTTTTGCAGAGGCAGCAATAAGGGGCCTTATACTCTGCGCACCAAACCTGGGATGTCCTGGCTTTTTACCTCTGGGGCGATTTTTTTTTAGGGAAGGGAGAATGGAATGTCAGAGGCAGGTAGCAACACACTTCCAGAACGTGTTATTTCACCCTCCTTCTGCTGGGCAAGTCAGCCCTCCTCACTGCAGGTGAAAGGCAGGCCAGAAATAGTTAACACCAAGTTGCCCTCTGCGGGGACAGGTTCTGTTCCATCAGAATGGCCTGTCAAAGGAAGCCGCCACTTCCTCGGAGATAAGACCCACCTTTCCCGAGAGCTCAGACCCACAGCGAGGTAGGGCCCTGCACCAAGCCCCGGGCCTGGGCTTCTGGTCCAAGTCACTGGACACTACTTGGGGCAGTGGAAGGTTTAGTCTCTTTTTCAAATGGGGCATTCAGCTCCTTTATTTATGGTTAAAAGTCCCACGACAGAAAGTCTATGACCTCATAGCTAACATGAACTAAAAATAAAAAAAACTCTCAAATCACAACTTCTTAATAGGAACTCAAAGAGGGCTGTACATCTCCGTGTGAGTGTGTGTGTGTGTGTGTGTGTGTGTGTGTGTTGGGGGTGGTGGATAGTTAATAGCTCTGACGGAATTCAAGGAAAATACTACATGCAGTGAAAACCCATCTCATGACCATCTTGAGGGCCATTCCATTGTCCTCATCAAGTCGTAAATATTCAGCATGAGGGGGCTCTAACCTGTTGCTAGGTGGCCAGATGCAGAACTGCAGTAAATCAAAGAGGTGGGTGCGCGGCAGGCAGAGTGTCTCTGCAAGGGCGAGGAGAGGGGATGCTGCCCGTTTAAAGCCATTTGATGCTGAGTCTTTGTGTGCAGTGACTGGCACCGCTCATTCATGTGCTTTGCAAAGCTAGATTTTGGTGTCTGGTTTGTGTCAGTCAGAAGACCCACTTGTCTTTATTCTCTCTGGCTGGATCACTGCTGCCCTTTTACCTGTGAAGACACTGTATCCACTCAAGCTTCACCTTGGGAGCATAGGTAACTCGTCCGAACTCCTTTCCGAAGACAGTTCTCTCTCGGCTCTTGAGAGTGTCTTAAAGTACTAACACAAGAGAGTGACACTCTAATAATAATTTTACTTTCCAGAATAATTAAAAACATCCAAAGCTGGGCAAGGAACCCAGAGGACTAACGGGACAAGAAAAAAAGAACATTATCAAAATGCTCACGACACGGCTATGTGGAGGGTTCCAGTCCATCCCCCGCTTCTCCATTCTCTTCCAGAGCCCCCTGGCACCCAGTTCAGTCACAAATCCTCAGTACGGTCTGAGAGAACCTGGGTGTTCCAGGAACAATGGGTAAAGAGCCCTCGGTCCTCCACGCCCATTCCACTTGGCTTAGACAGGATTTCTCCATCAGTTTTCAGCTCCAAAGATAGTCGGTTCCTCACAAAACCAGTCTTTTGGGCTCCTCTCCTTTCTTGCTTGTTCCATTTTAAGCTGCTTATCAGAGGGGCACAATCCTTCCCTTCCGTCTAGACCTCAGGCCCTCAACTAACCTTTACGTGAAACTGCTTTCCAGGTGCCAGTAACATCCACCTGGCATGGATTAAGCGCCTCAAATGTGCCAGATGCTGCAGCAGGCACTTTCAGGTGTTGTGTCCAACTGAATCCTCACAAGCCTCATATTATTAGTCCATTTGACAGACAAGAAAACCAAAGTTTGGGAAGAGAAATATGCAATATAGGGGGCAGAGTCCGAATCTGAAACCAGCTTCCCCCGACCTGAGGCTCAGCCGGTTTTGATAACGCCACGTGACCCCTACAGGAATTCCCGTACACCTTGTCTGAATTGGTCACAACTCCAAGCAAACTGCTCTGACCGGAACCACAGTCTCCCACCAATGCTGTGTGCAAGATTCCAGTCTCCAGTCCCTGGGACTGCCAGGTTTTTTGGGGAATTCTTCTTCAGCCCATAAATATTATCTTAATATTGTCAAAATATTGGCTTTCTCAATAACTTATCCCTGTATCCATACTCTACACAATTAACAGTGACTATCTCAAAAATCATAGATAGCATTTACAGAGGACCTCTTCATGGACCCACCCATGCATTTAAGTACACACATCATCTGACTTAATACTCACAGCAGCCCAGAAAGGTGGGTATTTCGGTCCTTTTTTTAAAGGTTTATTTTATTCTCATTCGAGAGAGTGGGGAAGGGAGAGAAACACTGATCCGAGAAACACCTATGGGCTGCCTCCTGCACACACTGCGACCGGGAACTGATTCCGACACCCAGGCCAGGCATGGGCACTGACTGGGAATCACGCCGGCCACCCTCTGCTACGGGGTAATGCTCCAACCAACCAAGCCATGCCGGCCAGGGCTACGGCCCCTTTTTCACATTTGAGGACACTGAGGCTTTGCATGGTTCAGGTAATTTGCCTCTGGTCGCACAACTGGTCAGCAGCAGAGTGAGGCTCACACCCAGGTCTGTCTCAGGCTAGAGGTTTGCTGTTTAGTTGAGTAGGCACTAGCAACGCCCGGCTACCAAGCACATGAAGCCCACCTGCTCGGAATGAGCCGCGTCCTAAGTAAATATACAGTACATTTCCCAGGTGCAGTACAAAAACAATGCAGAATATTTAATACTTTTTGATACTGATTACATGTTGAAATGATAATTTGGGGATATACTTAAATAAAAATGTTAAAATGAATTTCACCTGTTTCTAGTGACTTTAAAAAAACTGCTACTAGAACATTTAAAATTATTTGCGTCTCACATCGTATTTCCATTGGACAGCACTGCTCAGAACCCTATGGTTTTTACCCAGAAGCCCTACTAACCTCCCTACAGTGACACTAAAAAAGAATAAAACCACCTCAACAGCCTCACTTCTAGTAACAAGAATCTAGTTTCCTGATAAAGACTTTAAGAATAATTTTAAATTTTTAAAAAAGTGTAACTTCATGTGCCAGCGATCCGGGGAGGAGCCGACACAGGGCTGTCCCTCTTTCCAGCCCAGGCCGCTGTGATCTTTAGCAGGCTCACAGCATATGATAAACCTTCTCAGGCAGAGGCTCTTTTTTAAAATCACTAACTGTACTAACTATCCCAGTTCTTAACCTCACTAGATTAAAGAATGGTTCCCAAATCGAAAGAGAACCTCTCTTTTTTTTCTCCTAAGGATAAGGCAGTCATAGGTAGGAAGCTGGGTTGAAAGATGTCGTCGCCGGGCCCGCGTGCAACCAGAGCGAGAGCCTGTGTGGCGCAGCCGTACCTTTCCTTTGCCAAGCGGTTCACGGTGCGGGGCATCGCGCTGGCGTGCCTGGGTGGGGTCCTAGCGGTGCAGGAGGACCTGGCGCTGTTTGCCCTACAAAACCTACCCGCTGAGGCTCTTGACCTCCAGCAACTGCTAACCTAAGTGTTGGTTCTCTCTCAGGGTTTTCAATGTTAGCTTATAATAACCGTCAGCTGCAGGAGACACACTTTTTAAAATTGACTGCCTTCTGCGCACCGGGCGCTGGGCTTGAGCACGTGAACACGTTCCCTCATTTAATCCCGCAGCAGTTCTTAGAGGAATTACTCTCTGCGAAGGAGGAAATCACAGCTCTGGACCCAGGCAAGGCTCATTCAAAGGCAGGCTCTGAAAGCAACGCTGAGGGGTACCCAGTCCCCCTGCGCTTTCGCTAGCATTCCCATGATAGCCCTGATGCTGGCAGTGGGGAGGGGACTCGGTCAGCTGCAAAAGGGCTACCGTGGCATCATTTCAGTTACTTACGTTACATGCTCTTAAACAGCACTCTTACATGGTGACATGACAAACGGCACTTTTACCTGTATGCTCTAACGGGCCACACATGCCAAGGTTATGTGAAGTAACTAGCTTGAAGGGACTTGTGAAACTGAACTACGACTGGGGACAAAAGTTACAGCTGGAATGTCGCATGAACAGCTCACTTCCATGCCTTAATTAACTTCTATCTTGGCGTTAACTGACTTTGAGTTAAGTGCCTTTCACACACATAGAGGAAAGCTGACCTTTGCAGGGCTGCTGACTTGTGTAAATATGTCTTTATGGACTTCATAAAATGCAGATTGTGTAAACACATACTCAGGAACTATTAAAAGCACTGGGTGGCTGCAGCAAGGCACAAAGGTGGCCTTTGAGATTCCTGAGTTCTCTGTCCTTGGACATTTAAGAAAATGAACATCAAAGAGGTGGTTACAATTTAGGAAGCAGATCTCAAAACTCTGGCTTCCAGGCAGAGGAATCGCCTGGGGAGCTTTTCAAAAATGCGGATTCCTTGAGCTGCACGGACAGAGAGGCTGATCCAGGAGCTCTGGGTGGGCCACAGCCGTGTGTTTTAACAAGTTTCCCAGACAGCTGACTCTGAGGAGGGGGCCCAGAAGCAGCTTCAAAACACAACGATGTCAGTGGCACAAGCAGGTCACTCACCTTATTGCCTGGCCTCCTGCACCCCTACAGAGACTGCTGCCCAGCCCTGGCTGCTGTGGCTCAGTGAGCAGAGTGCCGGCCTGCAGACCGGTTCGATCCCTAGTCAGGGCACATGCCTGGGTTGTGGGTCAGGTCCCTGGTTGGGGGTGTGCAAGAGGCAACCGATTGACGTTTCTCTCCCTCTCTTTCTCCCTCCCTTCCCCTCTCCCAATAAATAAATAAATAAATAAATAACTTTATAAGAACAAAAGACTACCACCCAAGGAATCCAGAAGACTAGAGTCCTTCACCTGCAAGTGGAGAGTTCCTTTGGAGCAGGAGGAAGGCCCTTCCCCCTCCCTGCCCAGCACATCAGGAGCCAACAGGATACCCTCTCAAAGGGAGAGACATCTATTCCTCCAAAGCCCATTGCAGCCGGTGGTAACTGACATACAGACTAAAAGGAAACTCAGGGGTGCAGCCTCTGCACACGCAGCGTGTTGGTGCCTTTACCCTGACCATTGCCCCGAAGCCACCCTAGACAGCATTGAGAGGCAAATACCCAGCGTCTCTGAGTCTGGCATCTGGAAAAGCACCTCCAGTTCTGGGCCCCCATTTGACGAAAGACAAGGTTGAACGCGAACACTGATAAGCAGACCAAGATGATGACTGGCCTGAGGAGGAGAGGGAGCACTGCCTTCCTGCATCCGCAGGGAGATCAGGACAGGGAGCTGGCTGTCGCTGTCGTGCAGAACAGTGGCTCCACAGAAGAACCTGCTGACAATCAGAGCTGCGCAGCGTGATGTGAGCTCCTTATCGCAGAGCGCCCAAGCAGAAAGCGAAGGGCCAAACGCTGCGGCAGAACAGGGCAGACGTCTCAGCTCCTTGAATGGGCAAAATCTTCAGACCCTGTATTTCAATGGGGTGGGGTGGAGTTGGGGCGGGTACCCGTATGCTTTTACATGAACAAATGTGCCCTCGACCACAAATAATCCTGTCCCCAAAGCTTATCAGAGAGGTTCATTCCCACATTTGTTTTTTTCTACAGGATCTAGAGATTGCCAAATTAAGTATCAAATGTGGTGACTTAAGCATGCCAAGGCCAGCAAGTGTCAACTCCATAAACAGTTTATGAATGAGTAGATTTTCCAACAATCAAGAATGACTATTGATTGGTGAGACTTATAGTGTAGTTTTAGTGAAAAACTCACAAAAGCTACATAAGAAACTGCTAATATTCCCACTCTAGGGGTGTGCCACTTCAGACACACTAACAATGCAATTTACACCAACATGCTACTAGTAAAACTACTTAGAGAAACATCTAGGCTTAAAAAGAAAAAGATGAAAATTATGAACACTAAAGTGACAACAGACTCACAACTATCAACAACTGAATGTAAAAAACAAAAACAAACTAAGCAAATAACCAGATCAGGAACAGAATCATAGATATGGAGATCATTTGGAGGGTTATCAGCAGGGAGGGGGAGAATGGGGGAGGGGGAGAACAGAG
>VMDR010004022.1:0-64878 GCA_007922815.1 Macrotus californicus | reverse complement strand
CTAGAGCTATACAGGAGGATGTGGGTAGATTGTGTGCAAATACTGTACGCCATTTTATATAGCACACTTGAGCATTCATGGATTTTGTATACATTGGTGGGGGGGGGAGGGGAATGGTGTTCTGGAAACAATTCCCTGGAGGATACTATGGAAACATTGTAGAAAGTTTTACTGTTCTTTCTTCCTAGTCTACATACCTTTCATTTCCTCTTCTTGCCTTATTACTGTGGCCAGTACTTGTAGTGCTGTACCTATTTAGCGGTGCTGGGAGGGACATCATTGCTTTGTTCCCAATCTTGAGAAGTTTTTTTTACTATTAAGAATATTGGCTATATTGAGGATATTTCCCTATACTCCTGTTGTGCTGAGATTTTTTTATTATGAGTGTGGAATTTTGTTAAATACTTCTTCTGCATCATTTGTTATGATTATGTAATCTTTCTAAAGAAAGCCTGTTACTATGGTGGATTACATTGATTTTTTGAACGTTAAGCTAACCTTGTATATTTAGTATTTGTTACCATAAGCATAGCTATACCTACCTCTCTAATTGCCTTGTTTACTTGATGATAATATGGCAGTCACACCGCAGTAATAGATCATTCCCCTTTTTCTTGCTCCACAATGTAGATATGCCACTTGACCTGAGCAGCCACCTGGTGGGGGGGCTTTGTGTCCCAAGACCTCTCTAGGTAGTGTTACAGTAAATTGCCCTGTGCCAGCCTTTTCCTGTCCTTGTTTGTATGTCTTGGCGGAAGATCTAGCAGTGGGATGGCTGGGTTATAGGGTGAAGTGTACATGATACTTCAGGGTAATCCACAGCCCATTCCTTGAGGTCTGTCCTCCTCTGCATTCCCAGCAGACATGCATGAGTGTGCCTGGGTTCTCTTTCTGATCTTTCTCTTGTGTTTTTGTCTTCTTCTGGTCACCTCTGTCAGTTTATTTCTATACGGTTCAGCCTTAGAAGTTATCTTGGACTCACCCCTCCTTCATTCAGTGCTTCATGGCCATTACTATTTTTAGTTATCTGGTTATGTGCCTTTCATCACATTTGGTCTATCTGTATCTTTAGTTCCTTCTGTGTTTTAAATTATTATTTGTTTTGGAGAAAGAGGAAGCAGGGGGGAAAGAGAAACATTGATTTGTTGTTCTACTTATTTATGCATTCATTGGTTAATTCTTGTATGTGCTCTGACCGGGGTTGAACCCACAACCTTGGCATATTGGGACAACTCTCCAACCAACTGAGCTACCCAGCCAGGGCTCTTAACTGTTTTTTTCAGCCCCTCTTTACCTCCCACATTGTAGAATTATGTGTTCACCTTTAATTTATCAAGGTTTTTGTTTTTCATTCTGTTCCACAATTACAGTGGCTTGTGCATAGGTTATATTCACTCCAAATGTTGGGAAGCCTTGAACTGCTACCCCATTATGTCTGCAAAGCTACAGTTCTCAGCAGGATCACATAGGGTAATGGGGCCACCATCCCTTACTGGGGCTGGCACCACCTGAGAGAGACCAGTCCTGCAACAAGGTCAGCTAACCAACCTTCCATTTTCTAAACTCCTGCTGCAGTATAGTAGGTCCCACATTTTTAACATAACTGGCTTTGAAAACTTTATTGTGAAATGTAACATAACACCTAAAAGTCCATAAAGTGAAAGTGTGCAGTTCACTTATCACAGAGAACATACATGTGTGCTCCTTCACTTAGAAACACCCTTGGGTCAGCCTCCCAGCCACAGTGCGCGCGCTGCCCCCCCGCCCCCCCAATTCTCCAGACTTCCATGACAATTGTGCCCTTATTTTTGTTATATTCTTGTCACCTAAGTATTCATTCCTAAGCACTGTAGTTTAATGTTTTCAGAAATTTATGTAAGTATATAATGTGTTTTCTTCTCATTATTTTTGAGACTCCTTCAGGTTATCTGTGTATTGTCACTGCTGTATAGTATTCCATGTCAGAATCACAGTATCGTACTACCAGTGCAGGCCTCTTACAGACAGTGCACATTCTTGTATTTGTGTCCTGGTGCATTTGTACTTGCATTTATTTTGGATGTGTGCCCAGAAGTGCCAGGTTGTAGGATATGTGTGTGCTCCATCTGAGTAGAGAGTGCCAGACTTAGTGCATCCGTTCACACTCCTGTTACAGTGTGTTAGCTCCCTTTGTTGTAGATCTTCCCTGTACCTGATACCATGTTTTGATTTTTGTTTGTATTTACTTAATTGTTAAAGAAGCTGATAACTTTTCATCTACTCACTGGCTCATGTCCCTTTGTGTATTAGATGGTTTGTCTTTTTTATATTGTTTTGTAGGAGCTCTTTATATATATTTTGGATAAGAGCGTTTGTCAGGTGCATGTGTAGGAAATACTCTATTGTGTTTTGTGGGAAGGTGACCTTTAATGCACAAAATTTGTTATTTTCAAAGTGTCCAAATTTTGAGACTTTTCCTTATGGTTAGCACTTCTGATTAAAAGGTCTTTCTTTACATTGAAATTGTGAAACTGTTCTTCTATACCATTGTCTAGTAGTTTAGTGGCTGTGCCTTTTACATTTAGACTTGTAATCTGTCTGGAATTGGTTTCTGGGTATGGTGTAAGGTGGGAATCATTTCTAGTTTTTCCATATGGATGTCCAGTAGTCTCAGAACCTAATGGCCAGAAGTGTCTTTTGTGCTTTGCAGTCCCTCTGCAGTTGTAAGTTAGTGTCCACTTAATGGGCACAGGGCTGTTTGTGGCTCTGCACTGTTGGTCAGCACTGTGTCAGCCTCATGCTGTTTTAACACTTGCTTCAGCTCTTAAATCACTTTGACTTTAATTTTGAGGTTCTTTCCATTTTAAGTGTATTTGCATGAGTTTTTTTTAAGACTTTTTTCTTGTGACACATTGGGTTTCTCTGCAGTAGTCATTACATCACTGCTTTCCTGGTTTCGGCCCCTCCCAAGTCTCTTGCTGCCCTTGTGCTTGCAGAGGTTCCCAGACTTCTTGGGCTTGAGGGTTAATGAGACCCCCATCAAGCTTTTGTCATGTGGGTTATAGCTCTCAAACTAGTGTACTAAAACACTGTCTTAAAGAGTATGACAGAAAAAAATTTAATGTTTAGTTCATTGAAAGTATTACATGTAAATACATTTACTGGAAAGTAACTATTTTACTAAAGAAATCACAAAAATTTAGTGGAAAAAGCGGTATTATTTAAATAAAAGACAGCTGGACACTGCTGACTGTGTCTGTACTCCGTGTAACGTACTCTGCTGTTTAAAGCCTCTCACAGACCTGTAGTAGGAAAGGGACACACTGGGAGCCTTCTCCATGATTGTGGTTCCACTTTGACAGGGGTTGGAGCACAGGCTGTGAAGAGCCTGTTGATTCAGTGTTGCACTGCAGTCCCTTTGGTGTGTTCTGTGCATGGGTGGGATGGGTCTTTCTTTCGTGTGGTTTTGTAATGTCCCATATTGGCTGTTTGGAAACTATTGGTTAACTAACTGAATTACGTATATCTTCCAAATGTTGACATGTTGTATTACCTATATCATTGTGAGCTCATTAAAATGTCTTTAAGCATTGGGATGCTATCCAGCTAATGGAGGTGGATACAGGTTTTCCAAAATTCAGATTTTACCTGAAAGTTCAAATTTTATTATTGGCCACAACCAACTGCTATTAATTTTCCTTGAAATGGTAGGCTCGGTTTGTTCATTTTTGATAAAGTAACTGCCAGATACCCAGTTCTTAATAAGAATAGTTTGTCTGAAAGAGTCAGGTAAAATTTGTGTTCCATGAAAATGGCAGCCCAGTTCAGCTAGTAACTCACGTATCTGTGGAAGCTTTTCTTCAGATGAGTGTTACGCTTTGACATGCAGCAGCAGTGCTTCACGTGTGCTTCTGTCTTGTCACAGTATCAGGAGGACAGGGACTCAAGGTTCGCTGTCTAATAAAATTCATAATTTTTGCTGCTCTTATCAAGGAGAGTCATAGGTGACACTGGCTTATTTTATGATGGTGTGTGACAGCAAGGAGCACAGGGACTGTGAGGAGCTTGCCTTCTTTGGGAGCATGGCAGTGTATACCTTGGCACAGGCAGGTAGCTGGCTCTTGGCATTACCATGAAAACAGTTTCAGCCTCACAGGCCCTCTGAAAGGGCCCACAAACAACACTGAGAGCTGCTACACTGGAGGGGGGACTGGGTAGGAAATGTCTCAGTGCTGTGGACTGTCCGGTCTGCCTAGTCTGCCTACTCTTAATAGAGTAAAGGCAGCCGGAGGCCAGGGCTGCAATCTGGTCATGGCCGAGGTCCAGTAAGACTTTATTTATGGACACAGAAATTCTAATTCTGTGCAATTTCCATGTGTCACAAAATATTAGTCCTGAGTTTCTTGTGGACACCACCTCCCCACCCTCTCCTCCCCACCCCCGACGGCCCAAAGGATTTAAAATACAAAAACCATTCTTAGGTGGAATGGAGACATCTGGCTTTGGCCTGACGCAATAGTCTGCTGACCCCTCGGGAGGGTTCCAGAGGAGATTAACTTAACTTTTATGCATGTGTTTTGAAAATATCTTTAATTTGCTCTTACACTCATTGAGAGTATGGCTGAATTTAGTATTTCAGTGGAAATAGTTTTCTCAGGTCCAGGGCTCTGTTGTCACCTGGCATTCATAAGTTGATCAGAATTCTGATGCAGCCCACACCTCACTCCCTTATGGAGGACACTGGTGCTGCTGATTTCTGGAGGCCGGGCAGGGTTATGGCTCAGTCCGTGCCTGCTGTGTGCCCTCAGAATCTTTCTGTTCAAAGAGGCATGCCATGGCTGTTCACTTACTTCTTTGGTAATGTCTTTGACTTTCTAAGATGATAGGTTTTGGCATTCTCTAGAACTTATGTTTTACCTTATTTTTAAATTTCTGAACGTTTATTCTCCTTGAATTCTCTACTAATATCAAGATTGCTTCTAATCTTTTGTTTCTCTTATTTTATTATTTTTTTAACCCTGACCTGAGAGAGAGAGAGAGAGAGAGAGAGGGAGAGAGAGGGGGGATTGATTGGTTACCTCCTTACGCACCACAACTGGGGATTGAACCCTCAACCTAGGTATGTGTCATGACCGAGAATTGAACCTGCAGCCTTCTGGTGCACAGGACGATGCTCCAACCAACTAAGCCACCCAGCCAGAGCTCCTTTGTCTCTTTTGTAGCCCTTTGCTTTGTTCCCTGTGTGTATCTCCTGCCATGTAAATAGGGATTCCCTGCACTCTCTGCACTCCTCCTGGTGTGTGTGTTCATTCATGCTGGTGTTCCTCTCAGGCTACCTGTCTTCTTCCTGTGGTTGCAGCTCAGCTCGACAAGGTGCCCTGGAACCTGGTGGATCTTCCTTGACCACTATGTGTATGTGTAGCCTGAAAAGGCGACCAGGACTGTTGACCCTGCGTCCTTTTCCACTGTGCTCTTCTCCCTGGCAGAGCTGCTCCAGCTGGCTGGGCCCACAAGGCCCCTACTGCCTTTGGGAACTTTCACAGGATTTCCCACTCAGATTCCAGCTCTGATCCATTTTACATGAGGCCTGTAATAATGCATTCTGATTCCCCTTAGTTTCTTGCTGTTAGCTTGATACTTAAGGCAGGATTGGGCTAAAATTCCTAGGATTTTTGCCAAGCTGCAGGCATTGAAGTAGTGCGTGTCACCTTCCTACATCAGGCTTTTTCTTGAGGAGCCTCTTTCACACGTGCTGTGTCTCCTGCTCACATAGAGCATTGTGATATTGTGTGTAAAGGAGGGGAGAGACGGTGCGATATTTGGGGTGGCCACCTTAGACAAAGGCCTTGAGTGTGTTTATTGTGGTATGGGTGGGAGCTGAGTCAGCTGGCAGTTCTCACACTTGACGACTGTTCAAAATACCTTTGGGAAGGAACACACCTTGTCATCCTTGTCCAGAGGGCCTCCTGTCACATTTGTCCTGTCAGCCCTTTGAATGGTTGTCTCTCCAAGCTCCAGATGCAGGATCCTGTGGCAGGCAAGAAGGAAATTTTGCCAGGTGGATACCATGTGGAGTTTCTGTGGGCTGTAGGCCACCTAGCCTTGTGCATAGGTACAGGACTGGATGGCCTTTCCCTCCCTATGTGACCGTAGGTCAGGGGCCTGGCTGTAGACAGTTGTTGGTTGTCTCCAAGCTAAATGGATTTTTGTTGGGGCTCTGACACGTGGCTGCCAGGTAATTGGCAAATTTCTTGAGCCAACAAGAGAGGCACCATACCTTGTTTCAGGGAGTGTGACTCAGGGAATGTGACGGTCTCTTTTTAGAAAACTCGCTTTACTCCATAGTCTCTTGAGTGCTTTCCTGAATGGTCTCCATGCCACTGACAGCCTGTAAAGCTGGAACAGCTGCCGTTCAGTTTGGAGGTACAGAAACAGGGCCTGCATCCAACTTATTCCTGCACAGAAGCTGGTCATTGGCCAAAGCAGGGCTCAGACCAGCTGTGTTGTCCTCAGCCACCTTTGTACTATGCTGCAGACATTTCCCAGTGCTGTGGGGTGTTTTGTTTTGATGTGGATTACAATGTCTCTGAGTTTACAATAGACATCTTCTGATACTGGAAACAAGGAGATTGAAGCTGCACTTACAGTGTTTCAGTGCAGGGACAGCCAGGTCATCTCCAGGAAGAAGATGGTCTTCCAGGGTGAGGCTTATTGGTCACCCATCGGGTTGTCATTGGCTGTGAAGCATGTTGATCAAAAAGCCCCAGGGCCTGGGTTCAGACTGCCTCTGAACTGTTTAGAAGGGAGGCTTGCCAGCCATGAAAACTGTCTCTACTGTGAACAACTGTCAGGTGGTCCCAACCTCTTCCTGAGTTTAATAGTGAATGCCCAGCAGTGAGTGAGGAGGCCTGGGCTTCACAGCACTGCTCTAAAGCCTGGTTCCTGACTTGGGGGCCTCACAGTGCTGACGAGAATTGCTGGGGGTCCCGCTTTGTCTGCATCATTCTCTTGGCTAGCATGGCTATTTCTGCAGCCAAGGGAGGGGCTGACCAGGTAGAAGGGCACAAGCTGGATAGAGCCTCTGGGATTGTCAGGATGACTAAGCATTTGAGCTTTTATTTTCATCTATTGGGTTGGCCACAACGTCCGTTATGTTTTTCCCGTAAGATGGCTCTGGTAGTGCTTAGTCGTCTAACTTCATTTGAAGCAATTTTGTTAGATTGTGTTGTAACAGCTGTCATATCAGTGTGCATTTAAAAAAAAAAAATCAAAATTGGTGGATTTTTGTGCAGCCATTTTACTAATGAAGGTAGAAGAAGATATACAACATTTTTGGCATATTATGCTTTATTATTTCAAGAAAGGTAAAAACACAACTGAAGTGCAAAAAAAAAGATTTGTGCAGTGTATAGAGAAGGTACTATGACTGATTAAATGTGTCAAAAGTGGTTTGTGAAGTTTCTTGGTACCATTGACATTTTGGCCAAATAATTCTTCGCCGTGGGGCTGTCTTACGCATTGGAAGATGTTTAGCAGCACCCCTGACCTCTACCCACTAGAAGCCGATGTGGGAGATAGACGACATACTCAGAATATCCAAATCAATAAAGTTATTGATGAAAATGAAAAATACGTCTTTTATTTTATGGAAAAAATGTAATGGACTTTCTGGCCAACCCAATAACTTGTCATGAGGAGATAACAAAATTAGGGTTGGCCAGGGAACTCACCAAATGGGTCATATGAAGAATGGGATGGATCAACTCGTGTATCCAGCCCTCCTTCCAGAAACTCAATTGGAATGTGTCCTGGCAAATCTGACCTCTGTCTCTTTGTCACTAACAGCTTTCATGAACTCTTTGTTTTAATGACTGCTCCTAAAGAGATGAGTCTAGTGTGCTGGGATGCACACCAGGTCCTAGTTTTCCTAATTGGTACTGAATATTGAGGTATTTCTAACAAGCATCACACCCAAACACGAGGACCCTGAGAGAGGTGCTTAGATGGCCTCCTTGGCTGTCATCATGAAGGTGGGCTTGAGAAACACATGTCACAGAAAAGAAAACAGTATTTGGTATGACATTCCTACCCCACCTATAGTATCTGCAATGCTTGTGGGAGAGGTGGAGTGGAGCCTTAAGGATAATGGCCTTTTCAGATGTGATCAAGGCCCATGGGCCAGCACAGGCTATATAGCATGCCTGGCCAGCTGCCAGCATGTAATGTCCCTCAGGCTGTCCTGGTGAGGTTTGGACCTTCCCTCACTCTATGATAGATCACACAGAATTAGCTGGTTGGTTGTTCACAAAATGAAAACACTGGTGAGTATCTTCTGGGAGCAAGGGACAGCTGCCTGTGGCAGAGGATCATGTGTCAAAGTCTAGGTCAGAGGAGTTGGATCCAAAGACTTGGATCCTGCGGTTGCAGTGTTTTAATTTTAACACTTAACAGTGGCAGCCGTGACAGCCTACATCGGTAGACTGTGTCATGGTTACACAGCACCCAGGAATGATTGGTACACCTTTGAGGGTCACCACTTTGTAGGCTTAACCTGTACTTTGAAATGTCATCTCCATCACGGGTCTTGGCCATGGTGAGCGGAGCTCTTTCCCAGTGTATCTGGGTGTCATATCAAAACTCAGACTAGCCATAATGCCCACTTGTAAAACATTTCACCCTCTGATTTCTGAGGGTGCTTCGAAAATGGAAGACATCCTGAATGAGTAAGCTCAGAACTCAATCACCCTTCCCCTGGCTCTGCAGCTTGTGTGGTTGTTTTTAAAGATAATTAAGCTTTGGAGCTTGGGGGCTGTTGTTCTGGAAACATTGTATTCTCTTCATGCTGTCCCTTAGCCATTGTGCCCTTCCCAGGACAGGAAGGTAGGTGTGGGAGGAGGAGGAGGCAGGTTTTCTTCACAGGTCAGTGCAGGGGCCTCAAAACTCCACTTTCAATGTAGAGAGAGACCACCAGCAGAGTCAACTCAGGGACGCTGAGTGGGATCAGTTGTTTGAAGAATGAAGTGGTTCTCCATGCACTCTCCTGGTCAAGTGAGCAGTGAGACCTGAGTCCAGGAACTGTGGGGTCTGCATTGCAGCCACACCTAAGCTGTTCCAGGTGTTCTCTCTGCACATACTCTACAGACTCGTGTGTTCACATCCAGGAGCTGCAGGGTTGAATATCCCATGATTACATTGCTCAGTTTTTCCATCATGAGAGCAGGCAATCAGGATTTTTAAAAAAGTATTAACTTCTGGATAATCTTTAAATTCGTACCAAAATATTGCTGATGGGTTTTCAGGCAGTAGTAAATTTTAATGGCCGTTCCGAGTCAAGCTCTACGATGCCATTCCTCTGGGCTGAGATGTTCCAGTTCTGCAGTGGGAAATTAATTGGAGGAGAATTTAAAATTTTATTTATTTATTTTTAGAGAGCGAGGAAGGGAGGGAGAAAGAGGGGGAGAGGAACATCAATCAGCTGCCTCCTGTGTTCTCCCAGCCAGGGACCTGGCCTGCTGGTGCCCTGACCTGGAGTTAATCCAGAGACTTTTCTGTTTGCGGGATGATGCCCAATCCACTGAGCCACACCAGTCAGGGTGAGAATTTAGAATTCAGTTTCAAGTAGAGATGGAAAATGTTTCTGGCCTTAGCCGTCAGAAATAGCCTGTTCACCTGCATTATATGCTGGGGAAGGAAGTGAATAAAATTGGTCAGCTATGTCCTTCTCACCAAAATAAATTTGGATGTGTTCTTAGGTCATTTAAGCAGCAAGAGGATACTTTTTGAAATTTTATCAGTTAATATAAAAAAATAGGACAGGATCTCTAGAAGACACAGTGAGGAGCAGATTGATCTTCATTCAGCACTTCGGGAGCAGCAAGAATAGGGAACTGCCACTTACAGGATGCTTTTAAACATGTGTTTCAAAAGCTATACTTCATACTTAAAGAGGCTGTTTAATGCCAGGTGAGTTAATTATAAAAATTACTCATCCAAAATGGAGAAGCACAGAGGCACATGAAAAGGAGATGAAACAGTACATGTGATTTGGTTTGTATATAGTGTTTTCTGACTCAGACAATGAAAATAATGCACGAAAAGGAAGGCAGTGGCTTTTAGGAAGATATGATTTTCTCTGTTCCTCCTGCTGTGTGCAGCTAAAACTCTGGATGTGTTGCGTGGAACAAGCACAAGAGGACTGGGAAGTGGAGAGAGAGGCAGCCTGCATTATGGGAACGTCCACGGCTGGTCGGTCAGTGCAGCCACAGGCAGAGATGTGTTAAGATGTTGGTTCTTCACGTAGGTCCCAGAGAGAGGTACTGTGTGCCACACAGAGCCACCAGGGAAAGCACCAAGGTGGTCAGGAGCAAGAGGGAATTCTTGGCCAAATTTTTGTTGGGGTTTCTGCAGGAAGGCAAAGCACAGCAGGGTGAACAGTTTAGGACTGGCTCATCTGAATAATTCTGCAAACTGGGTTCTAGGGTGGTGTATATTGCCTGGTGGCTGGGACGATTTGTGTTGGGGAAATAATTCACTTACGTGTGAGCTAGATGCTGATTGATGGTTTTGTGTGTGAAAGGCATGCCCACTTCAGGAACCCTTTGCTGTCTCTCAGAAAGGGCTAGTCCTGGGAGAGGCACTCTCCTCCAGGTAGCAAACCTTTTAAGGTGTCAACACATGAGAAAATAAAAACATGATGAATACAGCATGTGTCCTGGGATTTCCTGGGAAATGCTGGGGCTGGGGCATCTGGCTCAGTAGGTAGGAGTCCAGCATCAAAGTTGCCTGGACATTCTCTGAAAACTCCTTCAGGGGTGTCACATTACTACCTTCTGAACATTTTATTCGGGACAAGTTGGTGAACTGGGTGTGCTTGGTGCTTTCTGAAAAGAATAATGATTTTCATCTAACCTTCTGTCTGGGGGGCAGTGTGGGAATTGAGCTAGTTTTTTCTAGGTGGTGACTGGTGTTCAGGCCTTGACCCAGAGGGTAGCAGACAAGATCTGTAGGACCTGAGGGGCAAGTACTGTACCTTGGGTGTGACCATGCCCATGTGGGAAGGAGTGGTGGGGTGGGGTGGGGGACAAAGAGCATGTGTGGTGCCCAACCCTGAAGAGCAGGGCCAGAGCTGCTGGAACCCAGCGTGCAATCAGAGGTTCAGGTATTGGCCACCACTGCCCAGAAACATTGCTGTCACCTTTGCAGGTTGATCCTTTCTGTAGCTGAGCAATGCCTGCTTGCTCCCACTGTGATCTCCATGATGTAGTGTAGATGTTGTTCCTGCTGGTGTTGACCACCTGGGTGCATCCTAAGTGGCTTCTTCCTGGGCGCTGGTCAGAAGAGCTGGTTACATTCTTTTGGTTCATTCTGTCACATGAGTTTGAGATTGTCTTGGTTTTGTTTGAGTTCAACAAATTTTAACCCCCTTCCTCTCTCTTGAAGCAGACGGTTGATGACGAAGCGATGGACGTATAAATGAAGATCAAGTGAGGGGAGAAGAACGATGCCCAAGGGTGGGTGTTCTAAAACACCACAGCAAGAAGAATTTTCTCTCAGCAACGACATGGTGGAGAAACAAACAGGGAAAAAGGTAACACTTGGCTCAGCTCTTCTCTTCTTCCTTTCCTCCTCCTCCTCCTCCTCATTTCCTGCTCTTCCTCCTTGTCTTCTTCTCGTCCTTACTCTCCTCTCCTCTTCACCCTCCTCCCTTCTCCTCATCCTTGCCCTCCTCTCCTCCTCACGCGCACCTATGCTCAGCATCTTCACTGTGTCTAAACAGGTGTAAGGGCTGAGAATGTCTCCTGGCCCGCAGCAGAGTCATGTGCTTTTTTGGCTCTGTCTTTGTTGGGCCTCCCTCGGCAGCCAGCAGTGGAGAAAGCACTGTTGGATGGGTGGGTATGGAGAGCAGTGATCTTGCCGAAGAGGTCTTGCTTTGTTTCAAGGATGTATTTATTATTTGGGAACCAAAGGTAGTATTTAAATAACAGGTTTATGTTTGAGATTACCTTGATTTGGCCCCACACTTCTGTCCCTCAGGACCACAGGATTCCTGTCATGGTTTCAGTAAGACCAGATCTGACATTTAACCATATTTGAGTTATCCTGACTGATAGCACCGCTGGATCATTTAAATTCCAGTTTGGCTTGTTCTCAGTGTGAATAGAAAAATGGGATGTAACTCTAAAATCCTTTTATCTTACTAAAGTGCTGGTAACACTGGGCTCTGGGGTATGTACTTCTTGTCCTGCGGTGTGGGGTGATACTGGGGTCTGGCACATACTTCCTCTTTCAGTGTAGAGCAACAGTAGGCTCTGAGGAGCGTACTTCCTGACTACAGTGGGAGAAGACTGGGCTCTGGGTGCATACTTCCTGTGTTGCACTGTAAGGCTACCCAGTGAGCATGGGCCTGAAATCAGACCGAAAGGTTCAAGCTCACGCTTTGGCATGTGTCCCTTTGTGACTATGAACAAGTCAGTTACCTGCCCTGAGATGTGGTTTCCTAATCTCTACAGTAGGAACAAGAACACCCTGTGCAGTTGTAGTGAGGTGGGATAACAGTGCTTGCCTGCTCATGGGGTGACCCCACCCTGTCATCACCGTTCTTTAATCAGGATGTTTCTTGGCTTCTTTCCCTGTCTCTCTAGATGTTCATGTGGCTGGCCATCCATACTAACCAGTCTGACTCAGCCCCAGGCCTCAGTGCTCAGGGGTTACCTCTTGCAGTCCCATTATTAGTCCTTGAAGCTGCTTCTTGCTGCTTTCCCACCAGGCCCCCTCTGCCCTAACACTTGGGAATGAACAGAAGTTCTGGGACTGCCTCTTGCCCATTCTGTCCCGGAGCTTCCTGCTGCTATGTTAGTTCATGCCTGCATCTCTGATGATAACCCTGGGTTCGGTGGGGTGTGAGGTTAGCATGTTTTCCACATGAGGAGATTAGCAAGGTTTAATGTGAAGTAGTTCATGAACATAGACATGCTTAGGTGCTCATCAGGATGAACAGGCCAGCCTCTGAGACCCTGATGTCTAGGCAGTGGTGCCCACGCATTTTAGCCCACTTGCTCTGTCACCCAGTGCCTCTTGCTGTGTGCAAGAATAGGTGGGAGGTGCAGCATGGAGCCGTAGGCAGGCTGAAGCGAGAATTTGGTCTGAGCATGCATGGGAGGTGCATGTATCTGTAAGGCCTGTAGACAGTCTGGGTTCAGCTTGGGATGGGTGAGTGCTGCTGTGCCCGTGAGGAGATGCAGCCAGTGGGGCAACGTGTCCTGGGAAACATGGAAACACCCAGTCTAGTGGCTAAGAGTTCCAATTGTTGGGACACTTTCACACTGAATGGCCAAACCACCCTTGATAGTGTCATGGTTTCCAGGTTTCTGTATGGATTTTCCTTGCAAGAGGATTTCATAGCTATGAGCACAGGATGAGGGAGAGGCCCACCTGTTCCTCGCTCTTGTGCTGTGGTCCATGTAGCCCTTCCCTCCTGATTCTCTGCCTCTAGGCTTGGTCCTCAGGACCCCCAAACTGCTATCCCCACTGACCTGCATCTGCACAAGGTGGAATTGGGGCTGGGCCTGCCCAGAAGGGATTATTATTACTCAAGGCCACATTGGAGAAGGCACCCAGAGTCAGTGCCCGCCTTGGAAATGACAGTGCGTGGGCCTGGTGGGCACCTGACCAGGGCCTACTGCAGGCCTCCTGCTCACCTTCCAACATGGGGCTTGTTCTGGGCTGGTTTGCACTGTTTTTCTTTACTTGAGGGGAACAGAGACTCAAGTGGACTGAACTGGATCTGGTGTGGTTGGTGTGAGCAGTGTGTATACCTTTGCCTCAGGACATGTGTGGGTTTGCTTTGCTTTGTTTTTTTCTCAGTAAGGTAGCTTTGTGCTTTTTTTTTTATACTACCCAAGATGAAGCCAGACGTTTTCCTCATGGAGTCAGACAAATTCTAACACTGAAGATGCCATCTAATGGATCGAGGCCCTCAGTGCTACAGGAGCTTTCTCAGCTTAAATGGCAATTAATAATAGAATGCCTGCGAAGATGTACCTGGTGGCAGTTGTGACCTGAAAGCGCCCTTCAGTTTATGGTTCGAGGATCTTGGAATGGCAGAGCTCAGAGGCACAGAGCCACCATTTCTGCTGTTGACATGTGGCTGAACTTGTTCTGCTCTATTTTCTCTCATAAACTCGGTTTTCTTCAGATACAGATCCATGTTACCAAGAGCAACATATTTTTAGATTTTTGCAAAAGAATCGTGATACAAGTTATACATTTGTGAACAGTGGAGAAGGGCCCACGACTCTTGGCAAGAGTCCTCATGCCGCATTTGGTAGTTTCCTGGTGTTCTTTTGACACGAAGTCTTCCTGCGTGGACTCTGTGGGGAGTGTGGGCAGCAGCATTGCAGACAGGCTCTTCCTCGGGCTCCTTGGGATCCTGCCCACAGCAGACCCCAGAATCCCTAAACTTCCAAGCTGGAAGGAGCCTGAGAAGGAACCAGTTAACATCTTTGTGGTTGAGAGTATTCTGTGCAGAAAAGCCAAGGACTGCTGTGGTATTTGAGGCCACCCAGCAAGAAATGACACCCTGACCCCCAGGCCAGGGCCTTCCCACACCAGCCCTTCTCTCCATCTCACACAGGATCCTTCTCCCTGTGCTCATCACACACCACTCTGGGGAGACTGCACAACAGCTCAGGGTTACTCCAGTTCTACATGGTAGTAAAGCTCATTTTCTTTTGTGCTACATAAGTGGCTCTCAAACTGTATTCTCAAACCAGCACCATCAGCATCACCTGGGAAAACCTTTTAGGAATGCACATGGAATCAGAAAGGCTGAGTGGATGCCTGCCCTCTGTTTTAACCAGTCTTTCAAGGACGTGGTGAGTGCTCTGGTCTGAGAGCTGTGCATGTACTGTGTGTATCACAAGCTGTAACATCCAGGGTTTCCTTCACACTGTTCTTAGAGGAAACCCTGAAGGCTGGTCTGTAGACTATACTCATCCTCTTCAAAGGCCAGCAGGCCCATCTCTTCCTGAGGGATGGGGCTCATCTTTAGGGGTGGCCTTGTCAGTGCTATGTGTGGGACTGCTTATGACCCTGTGATTCAGGTCCCTTCATCTAAGAGGAGTAACTTCAAAAGTGACCTCAGTTTGGAACCTGGATTGGAGGGGCATGGTTGACCTTCACTTATGGCTGCTTCATACTGTGGTTTTTATGACAGTTCTTGGACAAGGCCTATTGTGAGCAAGGGAACGTCCTCAAATGGAGCCAACCACATACATTTGTGTTTCTCCGTAATGTCAGGTTTATTAGGGGAGACCTCCCCTGTAATCCAGTAGAGTCATACGCATGCTACACACAGGTGGGGGTGGAGGCTTACTTGATAGAAGCAAGCAGAACAAGCTTTTGGTACGAAGTCCTGGTCACTGGCAGACACTGCAGATGAAGAGGCGGGGGTTAGTCTCAAGTCAGATGGCTACAGTGGCAGCACGTGTCTGGTGGAATGGAAGTCCAGTGGGGCCCTAAGTGTGGCATGTGGTGCAGCCCAGCTCGAACACTGAATAGTTGGAGCTCTGAGTTGTTTTTGTTTTCTTTTTAAATTTTTTAAAGTTTATTGATCAATTTTAGAGAGAGAGGAAGGGAGAGAGAAATATTGATTGGTTGCCTCCCGTACATGGTCCAGCTGGGGGAGGATAAATACACGCAACCTAGGCATGCACCCTGTCTGGGAGTCGAACCAGCAGCCTTTCAGTTCAAAGAACTACATTCCAGCCAATTGAGCCATGTGGCCATTGGTTCCACTCATATTGGTGCCCAGATGGAGTCCTTATCCAAGTGTCCAGACTTGTGGTTTGGGGAGTTCTGGGCCACTCCAAAGTATATTCCCACTATACCCATTACCTCAGTCTTGACCACGTCATGACTGACAGTGATTTCATACTGGGTTGTCAGACGTGTTCATTTAAAAGTCTGCTCTGCTCTTGCTCTATACAAGGCCACAGTAAACAGTCTGCAGAGCCATAGGTCCGTCCCCATGGTCCTCCTGACATTGGGGATCTCTGGGAGTACCTGTTTCCACAAACCCAAAAGAAATCCTCTGAAGAAAGAGGTGGTGGTTATGTCCTCATAATGAAATCACAGAAAGGATGATGATGGGTTGGGCTTTCTTGGATCACAGGCCCCTGAGAGTATTGGCTCTTTTAGGCTTCAGATAGTGCTTTCTGGTGGCAGCAAAGTTAGGTTATTGTCACAGATGGACTCCTGCAGTCTGTATGACCTGGAGAATCTTAGCTATTGGGATTGCTGTCTGTCTCTCTGTCTGTTTTGTGGGGGCAGAGAGGGAAATAGAGAAAAACCACAGATGAAATGAGACATGCCATGCTTGGGTCCCCTTCTGCTCCCAGACTGGTCCTGGAGCTGAGGAGTCACTTATAGGTATTCTGCTCACTTAGCCACAAGGGACTCCCCAACTGCTGATTCAGATTGACCAGCACCTGCCTGCCCTGCACCCACTCTGCTGCTTACACTGCATGATCCTTCTCTGTATGTAGCATGTGCTCCTCTCAGACACACCTGCCCTTGCTTGTCTTGTGATCTCCTCCCATCATACGTAGCTCTTTGGGAGGAGCCTCATGTTCTCACAAAGCTTTGTACACTCAGCACTCACTAGGCATTATTGGGCAGTTGCTGACACCCTCAGATGCCCAAATCAGATTTCACAAGTGAAGGCAGGTCAGGTCTTTGAGAAATAAGAGAGACAGATTGGAAAGGAAGGAGTGAAGTTATTTTGCCTCACAGAGGACATGATCATCTATGGAGAAAATCCTGAGAAATCTACACAAAAGCTCTAAGAACTAAGAAGTGAGCTTAGCAAGGTTGCATAATACAGATCCAGTATGCAAAGCATATTTCTGAATACTATGAAAATTTAAATCTACATTTATAGTAGTGTCAAAAATATGGACTCTTAAGGAATAAATTTGATGGAAGATGTGCAAGGCCTGCTCCCTGAGAGCTCCAAACGTGGCGGAGAGAAATTAGGCAGATCTGAGCACCGGGAGAGCAATGCCACACGCCACACACGTTTGTCAGAAAACTCGCACTCTTATTCAGATGTCATCTCTCCCCAGGCTGATCTGTAGATTCAACATAATGCCACCACAAATGCTTTTGTCTTTTTTGGTGGGAATTGATAAGCTTATTCCAAGGGTCATAGGGAAATTCAGAGGGCCTAGATTAACAAAAACCAGTTTGAAAAAGAAGAAAAATGTTGGGAGGACATAAACAGTCTGATTTTAGTCCTTACTATAGAGCAGCGATTCAACCTCTTTCATCTCATGGCACACATAAACTAATTATGATTACTAAAATTCTGTGGCACACTGAAAATACGTTTTTTGCCAATCTGACAAAAAGTAGGTATAATTTTGATTCATTCACACCGGACAGCTATTGTGTTGGCTGTTGTAATTTTTTTTATCTGACAGTCTAAGGGAACAGAGGTCAGGTATTGCATATTTTAAAAACTCTTAGTGCACACTGGTTGAGGATCACTGCTACGCAGTTACAATAATAAGACAGTGTAGTATTGGCCTAGCACGTCAATGAGTGAAACAGAAAGACCCCACACATGTATGGTTGATGCTTTTAAACAAAGATGCTGAGGCAACTCAGTTGGGAAAGGGTAATCTTTTCAACAAATGGAGGTGGAAATATTGGATTGACATATTTATGCTGTTTTTATTGGCTAAAATAATTTTTGTCCTTATTGGATTCTTTTGCTCTTGGTTACTTATAGATGAGTTAGTTAACCGTAGTTAAGGGTGACTTGTCAAGTGGACCATGACCATCTTCCAAATAGTACTACAGTTTTCTTTCCCCGTCTGTGTGGGAAGCACAGTGTGGTAGGGGATTGCAAGCTGGACCTCCCTTCTTTGTGTGTGGTATGTGTGGAGCCCCCTGCTCAAGTTTATTGTGAGGATACAGGAGATGACAAGGGCCAACCGGGTCACCATCTGGTTGTCCATGCCAGCAGTTAACCACCCTGGCAGTTCTGTGGCATCCCAAAGTCTGACACAGAAGTGGCTGATGTTTTAGGTGTTTCTTTTAGCATTCAGGAAATGAAAATATGTTGTCATGTGTAGTCAGTTCCTGTTACTTTACTAGTGAGGAAAGCTCCGCTCTCTCCCAGCCCAGCTACCCTGTGAGGTTCTGAACCTAGGTCTGCCCAGAGAGCCATACTCCTGCTGTGCAGCTAAGGGCTGAGCCCCTACCATACTCCAGGTGCAGTGCAGGTGTTGTTTTTCCCTCCCTGTACAGCTAGTCTGGTGAGAAGCTGGGATTTTAAAACTTTTTTTTGAACTTTTTAAATGAAATATAAATGCATACAATATTATCTATCTTATTTTTAAAACCTGGGATAGTCTCCATCCAGATCAAAATATTCCAGCACGGCTGGTCTCCTGAGAGTTTTCCTGTGCAGTCTGAAGCAGCACTTCTGACCGAAGTGAACTCTGTCGGACCTGTGCCACCGTAGCTGAGTTTGTGCTGTCGAGATTTACCTGAGAACAGTTGTTCAGCATCACGTCCGATTCATGGGCCTTTTCTTAGCAGCCACTCTCGTCCTCCTTTGCTGTACAGTGTTCCATTGTGTGAGCGTTATGCAGCTTTGGATACTTTGTGGTTTGAATATAACAGAGTAATGACAGGAGCATATGTACCATTGGGTGTTTTCCACAGCGGTAGACACGGTTTAATCATTTGTCAGAGTTCCTGTGTGAGTTCTGCAGTCCTGAAAGCTGTGAGAGTTCAGGTTGCCCCACATTCTTGCTAACACTTGGTGTCAGGTTAAATTTAGTCATGCTTGTGGGAGTGTAGTGGTGTCCCATGGTTTTATTTGTCTGTTATTTACTGGTCATGAAGATGCTCTCCTGTGTTATTTCCTAAAAGCTTTCAGTCTCTGGTTCATCTGGAATTAATTTTTGTTTTGTGGTATAAGGTAGGGGATCAAGATTTATTTTCTTCCTTTTAGGTGTTCACATGGTCATTGTCACATACTGAAAATACCTCCTTCCCACTGTGTGGCTGCAGGGCCTTTGTCACCAGCCAGGTGGCGTTCCAGCTTGTGTTCTTTGTTCTGAACCTTTGGTCCTTGGTCTAGGACCACCTGTTGTGATGACTGAGGCTTTATAGTCTTGATCTCTGAGAGTTTAGTTTGCTGAACTTTGCTGTTTTTCAGAATTGTTTTTACTATCTTTGACTGATTTTCCATATATATTTGGAAATAAGCTGGTTGATTTCCACAAAATGCCTGCTGGGATTTTGACTGGATTGCTTTGAATGTAGAGATCAGTTTGGGAGAATTGCCTTATTAACAATGTGAGTTTTCTTATCATGAACATACCCCTCCATTTTTATGTCGTCTTTATTTTCTCTCAGCAGCGTTCTCTCAGATACAGAGGGCTTGAACATCTCGTTAGATTTATGCCTATGTAGTTGATGTCTTTTGATATTTATGTAACTGATTTCAATATTATTTTCTAATTGTTTATAGTGAATAAAAACCAATTACTTCCTATGTCTAAGCTACTTTAATTTACATACTATATGAATCCTTTAATTGTATATTCCTTTGGATTTTTTCAGGTATACAGTCAATCATTTTAGGATTCATACTTTGTTATCTCTCGGGGGAATAAAAAAGGAAAAAAAGAAGTCAAACCAAATCTGGTCCCAGGGGAATTTTATTTTGGGGGCCCAGATGTGTCACAATGCACTTGCTGACGCATCAACATTGTTCCTTAGAGCTGTCACAGAAGAGCCATCCGTGGTGTTGTGTGTACCAGTACCTTTTTTATTTTGTGGAATAAATACTCCATTTAGGACTACGCTAGAATCAATGCATCCATTTGCTTTTTAATGGGCCATTATGCTGTTTCTTTTCTCTTTTTTATTACTGTGGACACAACTGCTGTGAACATCACTGCCAGTTTGTGAGCAAGTGCTCTCGTTCCTCCAACTTCACAGCGGTTTCGCCATTTCCGTTTCACCCGCAACCCCTCACGTTCCGGTGTTTCTGTCCTCTCTTTGTCAACATGTGGTACCATTAGTCCTTTTTTTAAAAATCCTCACCCAAAGATACGTTTATTGATTTGAGAGGAACATCAATCAGTTGCCTCCTGTATGTGCGCGGATGGGGGGATCAAACCCACAACCTAGTAGGTATGTGCCCTGACCGGGAATTGAACCTGCAGCCTTTTTTGGTGTATGAGACAATGCTCCAACCAGCTGAGCCCCCCAGCCAGGACAATACTGTTAGTCATTTTATTTTAGCCATTCTAGTAGAAGTATTTAGATCTCCTTGTGGTTTTAATTTGCATTTTCCTAATGCAGAACACCCTTCCAACTGTTAATTGGCCTTATGAATATTTTCTTTTGCAAAGCGCATACTCATATCTTTTGCTCATTTAAAAAAATGTTTTGCTTTTCAGTAGATGAGGTGATTATAGGCAACCTTGCCTAGATGCCCCCTTCGTCAGGTAGAGGACTGTCCCTTATCCCTATGTGCTGAGATTTCATGTCAGGATTAGCATAGAATTTCATCACAGGCCTTTTCTGTAGCTGTTGAGATGATCATACGATTTTCTTCATGTGGTGAATTACATTGATTTTTAAAAATTTCTTGCATTCCCAAATAATTTGTATTATTTGTATGACCTTTTAAAATATATCCATAGATCAGATTCACTAACTGGGCCAGGACTTTTCTTGGTGGGCAGGTGTTTGTTGCAATGTGGCATTTTTGCTAATGGGTTCCATTCTTCTCCCAGTTCTGTGGTGGCAGGTGTAGGTAGTGACAGGTGTGGCTGTGGCCCGACCTCCCAGGTGCACTGTGGGGTACAATGGCAAGTCTAGCATCTGTGCAGCTCCATCTTCTAGGGGTCTTCCCTCATCCCTACAGTGCCTGGTGGCCTCTCTTTGTACTCCAGATGCCCTGGGAGCTGGCCCCACATTCATGCAGAGCTCTCTCTGGTCACTTGAGGGTCTCTCTCATTAACTGCTAAGGTTAGTGGATGCTGTGGCTGACTAATCAAGCTGGAGAACCATTTGAACCACCAGAGGAGGGAATTCATTGGTGCTTGGTGCTGGGAGGTAGCAACTCCTTCGAGCATCCCTACCTAGAATGGTGCCGTCCCTCTGAGAGGTTGGATCCAGGGTGTCCAGCTGCTGTAGCTAGCAAAGTAGGGGCTCCTGTCTCCACACAGTTCTTGTTTCATCAGCATACCCACACACACTCTTTGCATTTTGGGATCGGACTGCCCTAGGGCTGTACACACTGCCGTTTCCACATGTTGACCTCACTTCATATGATATAGCGCTGCACGGTAAGTGGCTGAATTATATGCCCAATGTACACTAAGATCTCCATTTATCATCTTGAGGTGGGCATTGTCTTCCATTCTACAGATGATGACACTGTAGTGCTAGACTTGCCCAAGGATGGCAAGCTGGTCAGGGTGGGGCTGGAAGTCAGGCTTGTGAGTCTTTACCCTGCAGGACAGAACAACCCTGAGACGAGAGCCAGGAAGAGGGATAATAAGGACGTGTCCTACCTGCTCTCCCACTAGCTCTTGCTTTGGAGTGAGTCATTTGCACTCAGGTTTGCAGCTGTGGGCTCTGCTTTGGGACTGATGCCTTGGCCTGCAAGATCTGTTCTGAAGGCAGCTTTACAAGTCTGTGGTGATGCCAGAGACAGCGTGAGCACTGGGGGTCATGCCAGGCCATGCGGGACTGTGCAGGGGATGTCAGACAGAAAAGGAGGAGAACCCAGCCCATTTATGGTGGAAATCAAGACTCCATCTGTCCACAAAACTTTTTGACACTCTTGTACTTCATTACTGGGAAAATGAGTTTGGGGATGACTGTTTCTCTGAATACTCTGCTTTCTTCATACTCATGAGAATATTTGTTAGTTGCAATTTCTCAAGACTCCTCTCTAGGTTCAGATCAAGAATTGGGGCCATGGGGGATCATGGACAAGGCTCAGCTGTGGCTGCTTTAACTGGCACATAAATGAATCCATAGTAGATGTGAGGGTTTTGAGACTTTAATTTGGGAATGATACCTGAAAGGGTTATTTTCTTTTCTAGGATAAAGATAAAGTTTCTCTAACCAAGACCCCAAAGCTGGACCGCAGTGATGGAGGGAAGGAGGTGAGAGAGCGAGCAACCAAACGGAAGCTGCCCTTCACGGTGGGGGCCAATGGAGAGCAGAAGGACTCAGACACAGGTACCAGGAGCTCGTCACAGCCTCTGCCCCTCCTGCTATCTTCTGTCCCCTTGTTTCCTCCTGACTGCCTCCAGGTCATCGTCACCTGGACCCTTCCCACATCATACCTGCCACACTCTTCTCTTCCACAGAAAGTGTGCTTGACCATATTCAGGGGTCTGCTGACACTGGGCTTACCTGGAAGGTGGTCCCAACTCCATTTGAGGAGTCCTGCTGGAGACCTAGGGGATGGCCTGGAGTGAGGCCTCACAGCTCCTTCTCCTCTTTACCTGATTTGTTCAGGGCTACTTGGGGGTGATAGGGAAGATTAACACACACAGAATTCACATAAGTGTACAAAGTAGAAATGTTCCCCTCCCCCGGCATGCCCAGGGGACCTCCCATTGTGTGTTCAGTTGGTGAGACTATGAGGCTTTCAGGCATTCCTGGCTCTTTTTAGTCTCCTTAAAGTTTTTCCCTCAGATCTACAAAAACACATAAATTAAACTCAATTATTTGAAATAAAAGCCAAAAGGACAGCTGAAAGCAGGACCCAGTGCAGTCTTCTTGTGAGTGCAGGTCAGCCCTGGGTGTGACGTGCATGTATGTATGTGTGTGTCTGCGTGTGAGTGCACACATGTGGGTGTATGTATGAGCATGTACCTGCACACAAGTAGTGTGTACATGTGTGTATGTGTTGCACGTGTGAGTGCATGTCTCTGTGCCTTTGAGTGTGTGCTCCTGAAAGGTTAATAATGCTGGGTGTATACACTTTCAAGTTGGTACCATGTTGAGCTGCTCACTGGGACCTGTGCAGTGTCCCGGCAGTAACCCGTTCTCTTGATCCTGGTGCCCAGGGGCCTTCCCAGCCTGCTGATCATCTGACTGCTCTGCAGACTTGTAGGCCAGTTGCAGGCCAGGGGTGTGAAAGGGTGCAGAGCACACAGAGCTGTGAGGTGCGCCCTGGCTTTCTCCCACCATGCAACCATAGGACAAGGAGCTGAAGCTCTGCAGGGATGGGGCATGGGTGGGGGCTTTCTGCATGGGAGGATATGTATCAGATATTGAAACAAGATAAACATGTAAGAAAATTGAGAGAAATGGCAGAGGGAGGAGCCACAGAAAAAATTGTTTGTGCCAAAGCTTTTATTCATGAGGTCACAGGTCCCTTACCCACACCTACCTATGCAGGTACTCCTCAAGTGAGTGGGTTCATGGTAGCTGGGCAGAGACTTGGTTAGTTTTAAAAGCCAGTGAAATGGGTTTGGTTTTGCTGGCTGGGATATGAGGAAGGTGGTATGGGCTCTGTAGGGATCTTCAGGTTCTTTGGACCAAGCCCATGGCTTCTGTCACTGAGCAAGCACTTTGGGGATGGGAAGGGGTGGGTGTGCAAAGGGAAGGGCCAATACTCCATGGAGCAGTGGAGCAAAAGTATGGTGTTGGGTATGTGTGGGCCTGAGGCTTCTGCCAGAGTGAAGGAGTGCTCACAGAGATTCTGTGACTCGGGCTTTTTAGGCCCGGAGATCAGGCCAGGCCTGATAGCCTCTCCTGTTTTTGGTGTCCATACCAGTTCTAGTAATGGAGACTGTGCTGGAGCTGTTGGTTATTGGCTCTCTGGATGTTGAGGGCATAGAGGTTGGCACCAGACCCCCTGGGGTGGTTTTGTAAGTCCCCAGAGCCTTGCTTGCAGAGTCAAGGAGACAGTGTTAGAGCTTCCACCTCCTGAGACAGCGTGCCGCCTGAGCAGCTACATTCCTGCAGAATGTGCCTAAGGGCAGACATTCTTGGCTGCCTCCTCTGTCCGGTTGGTAGGATTTCTTTGAGGGTCTATTTTGTCTTTTTTAAAAAAGTTTTGTTGAATTTATTGAGGTGATATTGTTAAAAAATTACATAGGTTTCAAGGGCCCATTTCATCTTGATGGTGGTTTCTTGTGTCTGCATGTTCCAGCAGGCCTCACAGATTAGTCTGGTGATAGCATCTTCTTAGCAGGAGGTATCCACGCTGGTTCTCTGGGGTGTCCAGAAGATTCTTGGGGCACTATGGGAGTGCTCGTGTTTATGTTCTGTGAGTCAGGACCCAGGTGGGGGCAGGGAGGAAATCACCATGAGGTAGGAAAAAAGTGAAAAACATTTAGAAAATAGAATTTTCCAAGCAAGGTCTATGTTACAAAAATGTAAATACATGTGAAATAAGAGTTATTTGCCCGCCTTTGTTTATTTTCCTTTTGGGGGCTGGTTTTGGTAACTTTCATATACATCTGCTCTGTTAATATGATGAAACTAGATTTTCCAGTGAGATGACTCTGGTACAAGGGTATGTCAGGTATTGCTTGTATTAGGAGCCTCCAAAACTAGCCGATGTTTGTGCACCGTGCGCAGCAGTGGGAGGCCCTCAGTCGTCCAGGACTCCTTGCGCCAGCCATGATTAGTTGCCTGTTACTTGTCTTCTTGCCACTTGTACTTCCCGATAAGCAGGATACCTGAGCTGGGCATTAACTCTGCATTAACTGTAGGAGCATTTCTTGCTCAGAAAATAGGGTGAGATGGAGTGAGGCCATTTCTCTTGAGAGGCTCAGACCTCTGGCAGGTGTTGCCCTCGCTGCAAGTCTGTACCTGAAGGAGAAGCCACACAGGGGAAAATTATTAACTCTGACCAGTGACTGAGAGAGAGAGAGACTCTGGTCCCTTTGGTCCGAGGGAGAGTCCTCAGGAATGACAGACCTGAAGGGAGGCTGCCTTGCATTCTGCTCCTGCGTGTTCCTCCTGCGCCCTCTGCTGGGATGATGTGATTCAGCGCTCTCTACAAGAGGAACACAGCAGAAGGCTCCAGAAGTTGGGGCTCGCTCTGAGTGGTAAATAGTGAGTTTCCTCGGCTGTGCGGTGAGTGGACAGAGGCTGCTGAGCCTCCTCCCCCAGAGACCACTAAGCTGCCTAAGAACCTTCTTCTGTTTCCTAGACCCTCAGGAACTGCTGCATGTGACCCAGCCCACAGGAGGCCTGTCTCTGCAGCGCTTAGTCAGGGCTGGGGGCGACTTGCCAAGAACAACACCCGTCTGTGGTGAAAGCTGGAAATACTCTGCAAATCCAAGCCCAGTCAAAGCAAATTCACCCTGACGTGGTTTGTCATTTTAGCTGCCTGCGTAGCACCCTGGACAGCTCATGTTCAGGTGAATATGAACGTGTGTCAGGAACTGCTGGCCAGAGCATGACCCAGAGCCAGGTCTCTGTAAGGGCAGCAGGCAGCACATGCTGTGTCTTGGCCCCCCTGGCCTAGGGCCGCAGCAGGTCTGGCTACCTATCTAGGAAGAACAAGCAGGCCACTCCAATGGGACAGCTTTTCCCAGGCAGGTCATGTGAGGAGGCTCAGCCTGCCCGAGCACCTGCTGCTGACTCGCTGCTGGTTTTGGTGTAAAGTATTTTACCACTTACAGTGTTCACAATGAACTTATAAGTCTGGAACCTGCTTCAAATTATACTATTCTGTTTATGTTTAAATTTTTCCAGAACTTGGAAAAAACCTATAAATATTGTTCAGATTGGTTTAGATGATTACTTACCCTCTTCAGGCCTCCTACATAAGCCTTTTGAGCCATTACAGTTTTCTATCCCTTACTCTGAACATTAGCCTGCTACTCCCTACCTGGAACCACAGGTGGGCCCTGTATGTCCCCAGAGGCCACATGGGCTTCTCCTCGACAGCTTCTCTGCCAGAAACATCAAGAGCTGACAGCTGCCTGTTGTCAACACTTGAATGTGTCTTTGGACTGAGGAAAAATGAAAATTTTGTTATTTTGCGTTTACCTTGTAAATAGAACTAGTCTCTGGTATCTAAGGCATTTTTTCAGCAGTGCTGAAATGTGAAATTATTCATTCAGTGTTCAAAGTTCAAGGACACTTACTTATTTACTGAAATCGTGATCATCCTGGTTCTTTAAGATGAGAAGGTACTGGCTGTTGTGACTTCTCAAGGGCTGCCCCCTGTTTGTGAAAGGAAGACATTACTCTGCCTCTGGCTTCTGCAGAACTTCTTGGAACTTCACACCATGCCCTCCTGAGCACTGGAGGTGACTTTTGCATGATGACAAAGGGGCATCTGCTCACTACTGAGTGCTGCACTGTGGCAGAGGGAGAGAAAGATGGCAACATGGTGAAGTGACACTGCTGTGAAACCTCTGGCTTTATAGGGCACATGCAACCGACAGTGTTACCCTACTTGCTCTCAGGATTTAGCTAATGCATTATGACAAGACTCCCAAAGCTAGAAGGACCGGGAAGGATGCTTTAGCCACATGCGTTAGGAAGCCCTGTGTCAGTCTACACTGAGCGCCTGATTACCTCCCATCCCAAAGCAGCGTCGAGAAGAAGGGCAAAGCCAGGCCCACTTCTCTGTGACTCTTACTGTACTATGTGGCTAGACTTAGGCTCCACCCATTTTTGACCCACCACTGCTGTGGAATAAAGATGAGTTTTATTACACACAGAAAAGAGATGGGGTGTGCGTGTTGGTGGGGCTACACAGCAGAAGGTGAAGGGAGCCAAGTACATGTCCCTCCCATGATCGAGTTCCAGGGTGAAAGCCCCATTTTTCTGAGGAACCACATTTGGTCACTCATAAAGAAGCATATCCAAGTAAAATATTTTCAGATAATTAAGAATTCCTCTGGTCAAGCTATTTCCCAGTCACTTTTCTTCTCTAAATTTGAACAGCTTCTTCTTCTACAAAGAGGCATTTGGACCAGCAAAGGAAGGAAGGAAGGTTCTTTGTATTTAAAATTCTTTTATTGCCCCCAGTTGCAGAAAAGGTGTGATTCTACAGAGTATCACAGCCTCCCTCAGGGCCCCTTGCAGGTGCACTTCCCGCTTCAGTGATTTGCTGGGAGGACTCGCAGGGGCCCTACTCTCGACCATAACTGATTACAGTGACAGGACACAAAGCAAAGGCAGCTTCTGGCCCTCCCCACAGAGTCTCAGGACTGTTTGTGTCCACAGATTGTGAGGACACTCAGGACTGTAGTCTGTGAGGGAAGGGCACAAGGTGGGCACGGGAGCCTGTTCGGATGCATCCTGGTGAGACGCTGTGAGAATTTGGGTATATTTTTTAACTTGTGTGTCGTTCGGTGCTTTCATGTGTAAGTCTAAACCGTGAGGAGTTTGTGACTTTGGTGTGCGGAGTTGGGGGTGGGGGTGGCTCTCAGCGAGTGCTTCAGTCGGCTCTTGGGAGGAGTCTGCGTCAGGACATGGCTTCTCTACCCGTGCCGTTCCCAGGGCTGCGGTCGAAGACCTGTGCAGGCAGGCCCAGGGACTAGCAGGATGGATGGCATGGTTCAGGCGTGGTTGTAAGTTTGAATTAATGATCGCTCTCTTTTTTTAAAATTCTCAGTATGCATTGGTGTAGTGAAAGGGGTGGCAGTGGTTGGGAGACTGTTGTCTGGGCCCTTTGTGCTAGTATTACTTGGTTGTCTGGTAGGGACAACTCTCACTGAATTCCCTTGAGCCGGGCCTAACTGCTTCCTTCTGGACAAAGATTAAGACCAGAGAAGAGGGAATCTGCTGAGTCACACAGAGCCCCTCTTTTTAAAATGATGAATGATGGTAATTTCTAAAAAAAGAAATTGATTCAAATCAGGAAATTGGAAGGAGAAGCCAGTCACAACTGCAGTGTATTAGACAACGCTCTACCATGCTGGTGAAGTGGGAGAGTGTTCTGCTTGAGTCCTTGGGTATTTCATCTTGTTGCATTTGAAGAACTGAAGTGTAATGCTTAGGTAAATGTGACAGTCCCTCATGTAAGTTGTCATCTGACTTTTTTTTTTTAATTCATTACCTAATTTGGATCATCTGTCTAGTGTATGGACTGCCCATGAATTAGGCTTCTCAGTGTGAAGTACTGTATTTCAGGACTCTGAACACAAAGGTTAGGCCATGTGTTTGGTATAGAAGGCCTGCTCTGGAGGCCAGGTGAGTGAGATACAAGGAAGCTGTCAGGGTAGCAGCTTCCCCACTACCCTAGCACACCACTCACTGCAGACCTGAATGTCACCTGACACTATATTGAACTTTGTGGTTTCACAGTAGCACCTCTAAATACTTTCCCATAGAGTAGAGTCAAGATGGTATTGACATCTTAGGGTTTTAAAGGTGGGTCACAGAAGGTACAGATTTCTCTCTCGGCAATTTGGTAGACTATGTCTCCTGGAAAGCCCCTCTGCTGGGAAAGCCTAGGAATTAGAGATGGTGAGTGAGAAACAACAAATGAACATCTGAAGTCCCCAGCGGCTGAGAGCAGTAAGAGTTGAGAGTCATCTTTGACCTGGCCCCTGCCTGCAGGTCTGCTGGGGTGGCAGTGGACACGCCAAGGGTCTCACAAGTTCAGGCTGATGAGAGGCCACACCTGTGGACACTTTGGGCCAGAAGACACCATTCCTCAGCTAAGGCATTTGTTTCTTCCAGCTGGTGTATAGACGGTAAGGGGCTTTGAGAAGTCTCCCCAGAGACTAACCTACCCTGCCCTCTCTGTAGGGCTGTCACTTGGATATGTGCTACCATATGCCATTGGAAATACCTTGTGCTCCCTCCAGTCCTAGATCAGAGATGGGCATCCGTGCACCTTCCTGGGACGCTGAGTTCAGACCAGTATCAGTTCCCAGTCAGAACTACAGACCATGATGAAGGAACCATCCTGAGAGAGGTTCAGCCCCAGAGACTTCATGCCTTTGGATGATTAGAGAATGTAGTAAAAGAGAAAATTGAAAACATGAGCAAGGAACAAGATACTGTCAAAAAAAGATCATGTAGATTTTTAAAAAATATAAAATGGAACATATGGAAAGGAAAATTGTCACTGAAATGAAAATTCAATAGGCAGATTATATAGTTTATAACATAAGAAAGAATTAGTGAATTGGGAGTTACAGCTAAAGAAATTGCCTATACTTAGGCACAGAAAGAAAAAGAGACAGGAACTGTGAAAGACTTTAAGAGATGCATGTGGGCAGTAGGGGGGAACTCGGGTGCAATGGTAGCATCTAACCAAGGAGAGAAGTGGGGGGGCACTGGTGCTCAGAGAAGACAGACGACTTCTCCTGCCTGGAAAACAGGAGTCCTCAGTGGAGGGAGCGTAGTGCATTACGCACAGGGGGAAATACTTACACATGTAAGTATTTTAAACAGCACAGGAAAATTGTTAAAAATAGCCAAGTAGAAGAGACATTGCCTACAGATAGCAAGCCAGGCTCCCAATAATACTGTGGAGTCCGGCACCACCCCACATAACTGGACACTCTTGACTGACTGGGTCTAATGGGGAAACCTTCCCCTAGATGCTCACTCTGTGTCCTTGCTGCCGGAATTGACTGCAACTCAGACAGGTTTTTCTCCAGTGGATGTGTCTGGGTTCTGTTGGGGAGTGAGACTCAGTTGCAAGATGTGGACTCTGGACACCAACTCCTGCACACAAAGGTCCCTCAGCAACATCTGCCCTTGACAGGCCCCATTCTAGTCAGACAGCTGCAGTAAAGAGTGTAGAAGGAGCATGTTCCAGAAGGGGTAGGATGAGGAGGAGAAACGACTTCAGTAGGAAACTATTGATGACCTGGGGAGGGTGAGGATTCTTGCATTTGCCAGCTGGGTGACCACATACCAAGAAGGTCTAATAAAATGTTCACCAGTTCACAGAGACCATAGGTGAACTTGCATGAGAATGTAGGCACTGTAGAGATACAAGGGACTGTCACGTCACTGTGTCTTCCTAAAGATGCTGTAGGGGGACTGGCCAGGCTTGTGTGAAACTATGTCATACATCAGCCTAAGAGGAATGCCAGGAACACAGTAAGAATGAGGAAGACAGCAGACAGTCTTGAGGGAACAGGAAGCAAGAATCCAGTAAGAAGACAACCCTGCTCTGGCTGTTGGGATCTTAGGCCCAGCTGTTTCCCACCCATGCTTTCCATCACTCCACCTTCCCTGGAACTCTGCCTCTGGCTGTCACCAGCCCTCAGAGTTCTTAAAAGCACGTGGAAGCTGCAGACCACAGTCCCCACTCTGCAACCCTGCCCCCTCACTCCCAAGTCTAAGCCTGGGGGACATTTCATAGACCAGCTTGTTAGGGCCACACCCTTCACCTGCACCTACACCTGCACTTGGCTGTCACATGGAACTATCAGTTTTCCACTCTGCAATTTGGCATATGCCATTTGGGATTCATATGAGTTCTACTTTGTTTCCCGTTCGATATTACAAACAAAAAACTAGCAGGATGCCGGTAGAGGTTGCCAGTTACTCCAAGTGTCCCTCCTCTTACCCTGTATCCAGCATTGTGCTGGCTGGTGAGGGCACGTTGCCCACTTGGGGTAAGAGGCAGATTTTGTGGCCTCCCACCTCTAAGGGGTTGGTCTCACCTGGACTAGCTGGCCTCTGGGCTGGCCCTTGCCAACAGGACACAGTGGGCCAAGGGGTCTGTAAGGAGGACAGTGGGACTGCCTCTATAGCATGCAACAACATCCTGTGTGCATGCTGACCCCCAGCTCCATGGCCTCATTGAGGCTGGGGTCAGCATGGAGAGGCTCCCTCTGTAGGCAGGGCTTCCACAGGCAATCCCTCCATCCTGAAACTCACAACCTGGTCAGACTCAGACTCCTCTAGATACTGGTTGCTTTGGGTGCTTGCAGAAAAGATTTCACCGTTGAGAAATTGGCATCTTAGATCCAATTACATTTTTGGGTTTTTCACTGTGTTAGGAAACATAAATATCCAATTTCAGCTCAGGGAAGTCCATGTGAGAAGGCTGCTCTCTTTCCACACGTGGGGAGAGAAGGTCTGTACCTTCCTTCAGCATCATTGAGAGCTGCTTACAGCGCAGGGCCATGGGAGAGAGGGAAGACACGATTTCATCTTTGCTGAAGCTCAGTGACAGCAGAAGCAGAGAGAGAGAGAGAGAGAGAGAGAGAGAGAGAGAGAGAGAGAGGGAGGGGTGGTGTTAGGGTGTGGTGCTGGAGAGGAGCTGTGAGCACCACACATACAGTGCTACCTCCACATGCCACCTCTGACCTTTGTCCCTCCCAGAGACTACAGGCCAGATGCCATTTGGTCCTACTCTGCAGCTGGGGACAAATTCTGTCGGTGCAGAAAGCTCTCTAGGTAAAAAGCCACGAGTTTTCAGCTGCCACTTTCAGGAAATGTGGGGTGAGCTCCTGAAGGTCTCTTTCCCACCCCCTTAACCCCTAAAGAGTCCACTGCCTGCCTTGGTGCTTGAAGATAGTGACTCTGGTACCCTCTGGCATTTTAAAGTCATTGTCACATCTATCCTGAAGACATCCCACTAATGTCACCCACAACCAGGAGTTCTCTACACTGCTTTTCTCAGGTTTTGCTTTCATCCCAATGAGCTTCCTGTCTTCATGACTCTAGGTGAGGGGGAAGCAGTGGCCCTCTTGAACTGTGTATGCCTAGCTGGGGCATGGTGGGCCAGAGACCTTAACAGGCTGGAAGCTAAATGTTTGAGACCAAGCAGTGCTTCCTGGGAAATTCTGCATTCCTGCAAGGGGACTACAGTGGACACTGAGAACCCTGTGCTAGAAACACCTTCTCAGTGGTGGAGCATCACTGCCCTGTCTATGGAGGGGTGCTGGTTGGTTTGTGCCTGTGGAGAACTGCCAAGGAGGTGGGTGCAGCCTTCCCACTGGTCTTTTCTCCATCATTATTTGTACCTTGGCAATGGGAAGCTCCATTATCTTTGTTACTGGAATATGTCACATAAGCAAGCAGCAAATGGCCAAATGGGAAAATGTAGAGAAGGCAAGCAGAGTGTGTGGGGTGTGCACAGAGATGGAAGCACTCAGCTGTGTAAGAGTGTTTAAACCAAATGCCCAATTTGGGTATTATGACATCCAGTCACTTTGAAAGTAGGGTGCAGCTTCTTGGAACTTAGTGGAGTTACTGGGTCAGAACTAGTTTGTCATCCTGTGCAGAGGCTTCCCTTGCTACTAGAATGTACCATGAGGGCCTGCTGCTTGGAAAGAAGGTTGTAGGTAGAACGGGGGGCACATAAGCCAGAGTTCATCGAACAGCATTTTTTCCTAGAATTTACTTCTTTTCTCAGACTTGTGCTTATGGATTGGTTGAAGACTGTTGGTGGTGATGGTGACCCATGGTGCCTCAGTATTCACCTCAGCACATGAATCGGCATTCTCACCAAGTCACTTTAGTTTTTAAAAAGGCAATTTAAAATAGTTTCAAAAAACAGTTTATGGAAAATTTTTTTTAAGGAAATTAAAAAATGATGGACATGTTTGTGAGGCCTAAGGTGGTGAATTGTAAAAGGGATATTGTTCTGGGAGGGAGTGGACAGGGTGGACATGTGAACTGTTTAGTCATTGTTTCACAGATGTCACCACCTCTCTAGGTTCAGGCCCCGGCCAGGGGGCCAACTGAGTAACCTCAAAAGAGGGGCTCCTTGGACATGCTAAGTGGGAATCGAGGGAAACGCTCCTCAGAGGAGTTTCAGAGACCCGTGTCTCTTTCTGCCTGCAGCTTTGCATCCCATGACCTAGGACACCATGCCGTTTCTTGGCTCCGAACAGGGTCTCCACCCCGAGAGCATGGGCTATGGGGGAGGGGGCGGGTTCTGAGGTTCTTGATGGACCCCACATTTCCCCTCAGTAGGAGTGCAAGGTGAAGGAAGAAGGCAAGCTTTTGGCTCCTGGAATTGGGGGTATCTTTTCTCTCCTTCAGCCCTGCCTCTTTTAAAAGAAACAGCACATGCAATCTGTTTGAGGTTGACAGGGTATTTTATAATGGGTGAGACAGGTAGAGGATTTGCTTGTTATGAGGAGGCTGAGACGGGATGGCCGCGCTGTTCCATCGTGTCTTGTTAGTGCTCTGTGTTGATGCCTTTAGATGCCTCCAGCTCAGTCCATGTCGTGGTTCAAGGCGGGTTCGCTCCTCGAAGCGCCATGGCATGAAATGGAGGTGCCTAGAAGCAAGAAGAAAGGTACAGTACTGCAAGTCGGCCTTGATCTGTTTATGTATTTCTAAACTATGTTTGCCATTTTATGTCTGTACTGTTTGGAGGCGGGATGGGAAGGAAGACTTGAATTACAGAAACGTGTATTTAATAGATAGAGACCTGTCCTGTGTGAGCCAGGACACTGGTGATCAGCTGTCCCACCGCCTTGCACATAGTGGGTGGTTTGGGGAGGCACCTGGAGTGGAGTAAATGGTTGGTGGGGGCCACAGCTTAGCAGGCTTCATTGTCTGATAACAAGGTGTTGGAATTGTGTCTCACGTTTATTGCTGGAAGAGGTGATGATGGGCAGCAGGAGTGCTGCCAACTCTGTTCTTTCCCTTCTGTGAGGTGGGAGGCAGGGGCTCTGAAATGCCAGCCAAGACTCTGGGTTCTGAGGACTCCATGGCATGAAATCTCCCCCCTCTCCTCCACCACCTCACAGAGAAACAGGGTCCTGAGCGGAAGAGGATTAAGAAGGAGCCTGTCACCCGGAAGGCCGGGCTGCTGTTTGGCATGGGGCTCTCTGGAATCCGAGCCGGCTATCCCCTCTCTGAGCGCCAGCAGGTGGCTCTCCTCATGCAGATGACAGCTGAAGAGTCTGCAAACAGCCCAGGTGAGCCCCCAGGTCATGGGTGGTGGGTGTTTTCTGGGGCTGGAGAGGCTCTCTCTAGGTGGGGATGGGTACCTGTGCAAAGACATCTGCTTTCCCTCATGAATTGAAGACAGCCCAGGTCCTAGAGGTTTCTACAAAGTAGGGACATCCCCAGGCCCAGCCTCACTGGCTCTACCCCTAGTAATGCTCTGCCTGTCATTTCCTTGGCCTGCAGTAGATACAACACCAAAGCATCCCTCCCAGTCGACAGTGTGTCAGAAGGGGACGCCTAACTCTGCCTCAAAAACCAAAGATAAAGTGAATAAGAGAAATGAGCGGGGAGAGACCCGCCTGCATCGAGCTGCCATCCGAGGAGACGCCCGACGCATCAAGGAGCTCATCAGTGAGGGGGCGGATGTCAATGTTAAGGACTTTGCAGGTGAGAGCTCATGGCGCCCAGGAGATGGCAGGGTGGGGGCCCCCAGCAAGTCCATAGGAGGATGTGAGGCTGGCCTCCTCAGAGGTGTGGAGCCCTCTGGGCAAGTGTCATCATCCTGGCTGTGGTAGTCTTGCACCTGGGATCAGCATGACAGGAGCAGGAGCCAGTCCCTGGGCCCGTGTGGTTCTATGGGTGTTCTAAGTGCATGGGGCAGACCCCATTCTTAACACTAGTATAATTTGTCATTTCCAAGGTGGAGGAATTAGTGTTTCTTGGAAAGTATTTCAAAATGAAATCATTTTGTTTTTTCATTATTTTTAAGAGAATTGAGGAATTTTTAGCTATTTACTCTGCTGTATTATATAGACCCCAACTCTGTACTAGAGGATTCATTCTTCCTGGCTCCTTGGGGTAGGAGAGTGTCTCTGGCATATTTAGGAAGAAGTTGTTTCCCAGGGACACCTTCCCATTTCCCATAGAAGAAATGTCACCCAAAGACTCTCCTTTTAATATAAGACAAATGGATGTGCTTCCCTGACCTGACACACGCTGAGGTAGGGCCCTATGATTACAGTTCACTTGTTCCTTTTTTGCATAAAAGGGTGCATCTCAGCAGATGTGAGCTGGTTGTTAATGGTGAACGAGAACAGAAGGTTAGCGAAGCAGTCTTCATGACGAAAACGTGCTTTTCCCCATTGCTCTAGTTGATAGTTATCTGACCAAAACCTAATTTAACACCTTTTTTTAAAAAAGTAATTTTCCTAAATCAAGATTTTTTCTAAGAATATCCATAACAGTTTTATTCTTAATAGCAAGAAAGTGGAAACAACAAAAATGTCCATCAGTAAGTTCATGTGTATGTAATTTGTGGTCTGTGCATGCAGTATTCCAGTAAAAATTCTAATATACACACATAAAAAGAAAAGAGCTTCAGTTGTTTTAGTTGGATCACTGAAGTACTTCCTTAATTTTCAGATTTGATTTCTTCTCTACTGTAACACATGACGTTTTTCTATAATACATGACTTTATTTCTAGATCCCACTGCTCTGTTGTCTCTTGTTAGCACATTTTTAAGTACATTATTACAAACTGCCTTCATTCAGAATTTCTTTGTTGTTGTACTAAATCAAGATTTTCTTCACAGCACCAGAGTTTGTGTCCAAAGGAGCAGGCCCTGTTTGCACATTGATGCATGTGGCCACTCTGCCTGGTGGCCCATGGAAGCTCTGGGCTACCGCCAGGGAATTCTCCCTGTATGGCTTCATCCGTGTTCCAAAATGGGAGGTTTTTCCTCCCCGTGTGCTGATGGATGAGCCAGGCTGAGGCTGTCTCTCATGATGCTGTGTTCACCAGTCCTCCCCCCTTTTGATCAGAATTAACTCTGTAGGTGGTTAATCTGTAGGGTTAACCACCAAATCTGCCAGAGCAAACAAGAGGCACCACAGTAAAGCACATTCAGGCCTTCCCTAGACATCTAGCCTTTCATTCAGAACAACAGCCTCCAGGGCTTTGTCGTGTCATCAGCATCCTTGGAGTGTTGCCTTGAGACAGGAGTGACATTCCTGAAGATTAAATAACATATGTCCTAAGTGTCTGTTTCCAGGCTGGACAGCGCTGCATGAGGCGTGTAACCGGGGCTACTACGACGTTGCCAAGCAGCTGCTAGCTGCAGGTGCAGAGGTGAACACCAAGGGCCTAGACGACGACACGCCCCTGCATGATGCTGCCAACAATGGGCACTACAAGGTGAGTCTCCCGTTCTGACTTCCACGTCATTCTGTAGCTCCAATCTCTGCCTTCATTGCCTTTCATGTTTGCTGGGTGACTGAGAAATGAGTCTTTGCCCCTCAGTAGAGCTGTACTCTCTGACCAGCCCAGCTTTCGTGATCGGTCAACACCTAGAATGGCCTCTTGCACTTCTGACAACCAGTGCCATCTGCAGTATTTGCGAAAGGGCCCTGCTTTAGCCATGCAGGTGTAGTTGGATTTTAGTAGGTGAATGATCATACCCATGGGAAGCGGGACCTTGGTGACTGCTACTGTACCCTATCCTTGTTCCTGTGGTCCTGTTAGATTAGGAAGGCCTTGACTGATGCGATGCTGAGAGCTGTAGCCAGTCCAGTAGCAGTGAGTACCCTAGTGCATGGTTTCCCCTGAGGGGACTCAGCCTCCTTGGGGAAATGACTGCCTCCAGGTCTGAAGTGGGAGGTGTACGTGATGTGCCCGGCACATCTTGGGCTGCCAGAAAGCAAGGCAGTTGCAAAGATGAGGCATTCTTGCTACAGTCATTACCAGAGCCATCTTGAAGAGGCCCCTGGCCAAAGATGGCACAGTTGAGCATGGTGAGGATGATGACACCTATAGACCAGAACATACCATGGCTGTTTAAATTCATAATGCTCCTCGTGCACCTCTGCCTGGTCACTTTTAGCAGATACTAGGGAACCAGTAAGCATCAAGAGTATGATGAGCATAATTTGACAAGTCACTACAGGGGAAAGACACATTGGGAGGACGTTCTGAATTAAAAGATTTCTGAGACAACTGGAGAAATCTGAACACTGATTATATATTTGATGTTAGGAATTCCAGTTAATTTTTTAGGTAAGATAATGGCATTATATATTTTCTTGTTTTTTTAAGGACCCTTTTAAAGAAATAATACTGAAAAAATTAATGAAATGTCTGTGATTTGCCCCCCCCCCCAAAAAAAAAAAAAAAACAAACAAACCTGAGGAAGTGGGCAGGTGTGGGCGAAATGAGGCTGGCTGTGAGCTGGTAGGTGATGAAGTAGGGAGGAGGGGGTCATCATTTGAATCTCTGTGCTTTTGTAGTTGTCATTTTGAGGCTTTCTATTATGGAAAATACCAAAGACTGGAAACATGGTAAAGGAGGCAGAATAATGGCCCCCAGAGATATGTCCCTCCTGATGCCGGAACCTCTGACATGTGACCACACATGGAAAGGGGACTGCAGATGGGAGAAAGTGAAGAAACATGAGATGGGACATGATCCTGGATTATCTGGCCTGACTCAGTGGCCTTCAAGGGTCCTGACAACAGAGAACCTTCGCAGCCGGGTCAGAATTGCAAGCCAGAGGCAGAAGGGAGGACATGAGGGCGACCTGACCTGTGCTGCTGGCCTTAGAGGCAGGGGCCATGGCCAAGGAATGCAGTGGCCTCCAGCAGCTGGGATGGCCCTCAGCTTGCGGACAGCAAGGACATGAAACCAGAGTACCCCTACCCCCTACTCCCTGCCACTGCAAGGAACCTTACACACATGGAAAGAAAGGAGCCAGTACCACACATCAGCAGGGTCAATGGAACTGATTTTGAACTTCTGACCTCCAGGATGTTGTAAGACGAAGGTGGTGGTGATTTGTTAGAGCAGTCATAGGGGGTTGTCTTAATGAAGCAGTAGAAAGTGTAACTGCTGAATGAAAGTAGAATGTGTAACAAGAGTTTATATCAGTTGTTTTTAAAGATTCTTACGCTCTACTCTCTGGACTAAAGTTGAGACTGAATTTAATATTTGTGCTTGAGTTCAGTGAATCAGCTGTCCTGGGCAAAGAAGCACAGGTTGCTGATTATAAACAGTTGAGCAGAGCTGTTGAAATGTCACTGTTGAGTGTTTCTGTCATTCACATGACCATCCTTACCCATGTAAAATAAATAATTAAGAGATAATCTTATTTTCTGGAATAAATGAAAACATAAACATGCTTGTAGAAGCTTGGTCTTTGTTTCCTTTATTATGTAAAAATCCCCCTCCAACAAAAATCTACACCCTACACTGCCAGAACCCTTTCTGTGACCACTGATCCCTGCTGAATGGTGAGCTCATTTTTGGCAGGAGGGTAGAGCCTGTGTGAGGTGATTCCGGGAAAGTGATCAACTCTTCATGAGGGAGTTGGGACTGTTCTACCTGCAAGAGAGCCTGGAAAGGGCAGGGGTGCCAGGACTCTGTTAGGGTCCTTCCTGTGGGAGAGGCACGGTCTAGAGACCCTACCAGAAAGTGCTGTGCACACAACTTCTGACCCTCAGCCTGGGGGCTCTTCTGTGGTTAAGCTCAAGGTTCTCTGAACAAAGTACAGTTTTACACAGGCAATATAGCACAGTCAGCGTTTCTCAGAACACACCCTCACACATCTGCTACTGTCTTACAGGTGGTGAAGCTGCTGCTGCGGTATGGAGGGAATCCTCAGCAGAGCAACCGAAAGGGCGAGACACCACTGAAGGTGGCCAACTCCCCGACCATGGTGAACCTCCTGTTGGGCAAGGGCACCTACACGTCCAGTGAGGAGAGCTCGACTGGTCAGTGACTGCCACCAGGCCATGTGCAGGGTGTGGGGGGGAGCAGGGTATGTGGCACTGTGGGGTACAGGCCTCACAGTACTGCTGTGGTATCAGAGACAATGTTGGCTTTCATCTGCATATCAGTACACTGTGTCCCAGCCTCCTAGACACCTGGCATGTACAGGGACTTCTGGACTCTGAGGACCTGGTGTTTTAGTACCAAAAAGCTTGTAGACTTAATCTAATATGCCACCCTGTTTTTGCACAAACCTCTCTTTGGTTTCCTTCGGCCTGTGGTTGGCCTCAGAGTTCACTCAATTGAAGTGCTTCTTTAGGGGGCTTCCCATCCCATCCTAGGGGTGACCAAGTGCTTGGCGAGGTCTTTTTCCAGGTCACCTCTGCAGACGGCTTTCCCTTGTCCATTCCGCAGGTATTTTGAACCTGTCTCTGACATCTTTTTCCTTGTTTCCAACAGAGAGCTCGGAGGAGGAAGACGCCCCATCATTCGCACCTTCTAGTTCCGTTGATGGAAATAACACGGACTCTGAGTTTGAAAAAGGCCTAAAGCATAAGGCTAAGAATCCAGAGCCACAGAAAACTGTGACCCCTGTCAAGGACGAGTATGAATTTGATGAGGACGACGAGCAGGACAGAGTCCCTCCAGTGGATGACAAACACTTACTGAAAAAGGAGTACAGAAAAGAGACTAAATCAAATAGTTTTATTTCTATACCCAAAATGGAAGTGAAAAGTTACACTAAAAATAACACAATTGCACCAAAGAAAGCGGCTCATCGCATTTTGTCAGACACCTCAGATGAGGAGGACATTAGTGTCACTGTGGGGACAGGAGAGAAACTGAGACTCTCAGCACACACAATATTGCCCAGTAATAAAACACGGGAGCCTTCTAATTCCAAGCAGCAGAAGGAAAAAAATAAAGTGAAAAAGAAGCGAAAGAAAGAAACGAAAGGCAAAGAAGTGCGATTTGGGAAAAGGAGTGACAAGTTCTGTTCCTCTGAGTCAGAGAGCGAGTCCTCGGAGAGCGGAGAGGACGACGGGGACTCAGTGGAGAGCTCTGGCTGCCTCAAGGAGTCCCCACTGGTGCTGAAGGACCCCTCCCTGTTCAGCTCCTTGTCTGCCTCCTCCACCTCGTCTCATGGGAGCTCTGCTACCCAGAAGCATAACCCCAGCCACACAGACCCGCATGCCAAGCACTGGCGGACAGACAATTGGAAAACCATTTCTTCCCCCGCCTGGTCAGAGGTCAGCTCCCTATCAGACTCCACAAGAACGAGACTGACCAGTGAGTCTGACTGCTCCTCCGAGGGCTCCAGTGTGGAGTCACTGAAGCCAGTGAGGAAGAGGCAGGAGCACAGGAAGCGGGGCAGCCTGCAGAGTGCTCTGTCAGAGAAGAAGAGCTCCTTCCACCCCACTGTGGACGGCGCCATTCCCAAGCTCGATAAGGAGGGGAAAGTGGTCAAGAAACATAAAACGAAACATAAACACAAAAACAAGGAGAAAGGGCTGTGTTCAATCAGTCAAGAACTGAAATTGAAAAGTTTCACTTACGAATATGAGGACTCCAAGCAAAGGTCAGATAAAGCTATACTTTTAGACAATGACATTTCCACTGAAAATAAGTTAAAAGTATTAAAGCACGATAGAGACCACTTTAAGAAAGAAGAGAAACTTGGCAAAATGAAGTCGGAAGAAAAAGAATGGCTCTTTAAAGATGACATCATAAAGGTCTCCAAAGATGAAAAGTCACTCAAGAGAATCAAAGACACAAACAAAGACATAAGCAGGTCTTTCCGAGAAGAGAAGGACCGTTCAAATAAAGCAGAAAAGGAGAAATTAGTGAAGGAAAAGTCTCCAAAAGAGGAAAAACTGAGACTGTACAAAGAAGAAAGAAAGAAAAAGTCCAAGGACAGGCCCTCAAAATTAGAGAAAAAGAATGATTTTAAAGAAGAAAAAATTTCAAAAGAGAAGGAAAAGACTTTCAAAGAAGATAAAGAAAAACCCAAAAAAGAAAAAATTTACAGGGAAGATTCTGCTTTCGATGAATATTGTAACAAAAGTCAGTTTCTGGAGAATGAAGACACCAAATTTAGCCTTTCTGACGATCAGCAAGATCGATGGTTTTCTGACTTGTCTGATTCATCCTTTGATTTCAAAGGGGAAGATAGTTGGGATTCTCCAGTGACAGACTATAGGGACATTAAAAATGATTCTGTGGCCAGATTGATCTTGGAAACGGTGAAAGAGGACAGTAAGGAGAAGAAGCGGGAAAACAAAAGCCGGGAGAAACGAGACTACAGTGAAAAACGAAGCGACAAAGATGCTTTCTTTAGGAAGAAAGACAGGGACTATCTGGATAAAAACTCTGAGAAGAGAAAAGACCAAACTGAAAAACATAAAAGTATACCCAGCTATCTTTCAGAAAAGGACAAAAAGAGGAGAGAGTCTGCTGAAGGTGGACGAGACAGAAAGGACAGGGATCTGAGTGACATCTGCAGGGACAGGAAGGACACTCTAGAGTGTGCCAAGGAGCGGAAAGATGGCAGAGTGAAGGCCGAGGAGGCATACAGGGAGGACCTGAAGGAGTATGGCTGCGAAAGCGTATTCAAGGACAGGTCTGACTGTGACTTTGTGAAGAGTCTGGAGCCTTGGGAAAGGCATCATCCAGTGAGAGAGAAGGAGAAGAAAGATGGCCTTGAGAAGGAGAGGAAGGAAAAAATAAAATTAGAAAAATACAAAGATAAGTCCAGTGACAAAGATAAAAATGAAAAATCTATCCTTGAAAAATGTCAGAAGGACAAAGAATTTGATAAGTGTTTTAAAGAGAAAAAAGATACTAAAGAAAAACATAAAGATATGCATAGCAAAGAGAAGGAAAGAAAAACATCTCTTGACCAAATTAAAGAAAAAAAGGAGAAGAGTTTCCCTGGAATTATCTCAGAAGACTTCTCTGAAAAAAAAGATGAAAAAAGGAGTAAAGAGAAAAGCTGGTATATTGCGGATATATTCACAGATGAAAGTGAAGATGAAAAAGATTATACGGCAAGCGGATTCAAAATTGGAGAGGCCAGTGAAATGCAGAGGGCAGAGAGCCTCCAGGAAAAAGATGACGGGAGGGAGCCATACCCCTCAGACAGACACCGGAAGCACTCTGCTGACAGGCAGCACTTGGAGAAGCAGAAAGAGAAAGAACTTAAAGAAAAGAAGAAGGAAAAAGGAGCCATGGAAGCGGGGAAAGACAAGAAAGAAAAGGTCTTTGAGAAGCACAAAGAGAAGAAGGATAAAGAATCTACAGAAAAATACAAGGACAGGAAAGACCGAACTTCCGTTGATTCTACTCAGGAAAAGAAAAACAAACAGAAGCCTCCCGAGAAGGTGGAGAAGAAGCCCTCTGCTGAAGACAAGGCCAAGAGCAGGCATAGGGAGAGACCAGACAAGGAGCACTGCAGAGAGAGGAAGGTGTCAAAGAGTGCTGAGGTAGAGAAGAGCCTTCTGGAAAAGTTGGAGGAAGAAGCTCTGCATGAGTACAGGGAAGACTCCAATGACAAGATCAGTGAGGTGTCCTCCGACAGTTTCACCGACCGAGGGCAGGACCCAGGCCTGAGTACCCTGCTGGAGGTGTCTTTCACAGAACCTCCAGAGGAGAGGGTCAAGGAGAACTGCCCGCAGGAGAAGCTGAAGGAGAAAGAAAGGCACAGGCACTCTTCATCCTCATCCAAGAAAAGCCATGATCGAGAGCGAGTCAAGAAGGAAAAGTCCGAGAAAAAAGAAAAGAGTGATGACTACAAGGACATTGGCAGCAGGAAGGACTCTAGCCAGTATGAAAAGGATTTCTTGGATGCTGATGCTTATGGTATTTCTTACAGTACGAAAACTGACATAGAAGACGAATTAGATAAAACCACTGAATTGTTTTCTACCGAAAAGAAGGATAAAAATGATTCTGAAAGGGAGCCTTCCAAGAAAATAGAAAAGGAACTAAAGCCTTATGGATCTAGTGCCATCAACATCCTGAAAGAGAGAAAGAGACGAGAGAAGCACCGAGAGAAGTGGAGAGATGAGAAGGAGAGACACAGAGACAAGCATGGGGATGCGTTCCTGAGACACCACAAGGAAGAGCACAAGCCAGCAGCCAAAGACAAGGACAGCCCTCCAAGTTCCTTTAAAGATAAGTCCAAGGATGAAAACCTGAAACTCACTGAGACCAAATTGAAGGAGAAATTCAAGGAAAATCTAGAGAAGGAAAAAGGTGACTCTGTAAAGATCAGCAATGGAAATGATAAGTTACCACTGTCCAAAGACCCAGGTAAGAAAGATGTCAGGCCCAGAGAGAAACTTCTGGGAGATGGCGATCTGATGATGACCAGCTTTGAGCGAATGCTCTCCCAGAAAGACCTGGAGATTGAGGAACGCCACAAACGGCACAAAGAGAGAATGAAGCAGATGGAGAAGATGAGGCACAGGTCTGGAGACCCTAAGCTCAAGGAGAGGACGAGGCCAGGTGAGGATGTGCGGAAGAAGAGTCTGGATGTCCCTCCAAAGAAGCCGCTGGGGCTGGATCCTGTCCTTAAAGACAAAAAGCTCAAGGAGTCTGCTCCTGCTCCACCAGCCCCTGAGAATAAGCCCCACCCAGGACCAGCCGTGGACGCCAGAGACTGGTTGGCGGGACCTCATATGAAAGAGGTCTTGCCTGCTTCCCCCAGACCTGACCAGAACCGGCCCACTGGGGTGCCCACCCCTGCATCCGTGGTGTCTGGCCCCAGCTACGAGGAGGCAATGCACACGCCCAGGACCCCATCCTGCAGCGCTGATGACTATACTGACCTCATGTTTGACTGCACAGATCCCCCACCCGTCTCCAGCACGGCCTCCAGTGCCTGCTCCCCCTCCTTCTTTGATAGATTTTCTGTGTCAGCAAGCGGGATTTCAGAGACCCCAAGCCAGACGCCCACAAGGCCTCTGTGCACAAATCTTTACCGTTCAGTCTCTGTTGATATCAGGAGGACGCCTGAAGAAGAATTCAGCATTGGGGACAAGCTGTTCAGACAGCAGAGTGTCCCTACTGCATCCAGTTATGACTCGCCAGGGCAGCACTTGGAGGACAAGGCCCCTGTGCCCCCAGGTCCTCCGGAGAAGTTCACCTGCTTGTCCCCGGGGTATTACTCCCCAGACTATGGCATCTCTTCCCCCAAGGTGGACACTCTGCACTGCCCGCCCACAGCTGTGGTCACCACCACCCCCTCCCCAGAGGGTGCCTTCTCTGGTTTACAAGCAAAGTCCCCCACCTCACACAGAGATGAGCTCTTGGCCCCGTCCATGGAGGGGGCCCTTCCCCCTGACTTGGGCATTCCCCTGGATGCCACAGAGGACCAGCAGGCCACCGCCGCCATCATCCCTCCAGAGCCCAGCTACTTGGAGTCCCTGGATGAGGGCCCTTTCAGCACGGTAATCACAGAGGAGCCAGTTGAGTGGGCTCATCCCACTGCCTCGGAGCAGGGACTCTCTTCCAGCCTAATTAGGAGTGCCCCTGAAAACCCTGTCAGCTGGCCAGTGGGATCAGACCTTATGCTTAAATCTCCACAGAGATTCCCAGAGTCCCCAAAACATTTCTGCCCCGCTGAGTCCCTTCACCCTGCTGCCCCTGGGCCCTTTGGTACCACAGATTCCCCTTATCCAGTCTCCTCTGTCTCATACCCTCTGTCGGTCCCTGAGCCAGGACTTGAGGAAGTCAAAGATGCCTCGGTGGAAACGATCCCAGCCACCATCTCCACTGCAGAAGAACCAGCCCCTTTCGCCCCTTCCTCCAGGCTGGAATCCTTCTTTAGTAACTGCAAGTCACTTCCTGAAGCACCCCCCGATGTGCCTCCAGAGCCTGTGTGTATGACCACTGTGGCTCAGGTGGAGGCTTTGGGGCCTCTGGAAAATACCTTCCTGGAAAATGGCCACAGTCTGTCTGCTCTTGGCCAGGTAGAGCCAGTGCCCTGGCCCGATGCCTTCCCCACCTCTGAGGATGACTTGGACCTGGGGCCCTTCTCACTGCCAGAGCTTCCTCTGCAGACTAAAGATGTTTCTGATGTTGAAACAGAACCTGTAGAAGAGAGTCCTCTTGTTCCTCCAGAAAGTACACCTGCAGGGGCCCCTGTGGTCCTGAATGGTGGGGATGTGGCTGCATCAGCTGCTGGAGAACAGCTCCTGCTGCCTCCTGACCAGGCAGCTACCCGGCTCGCTGCCGAGCCTGAGCCCGAGCCCTCAGAGGGGCCAAAGCCAGACATGATTCTGGAAGCTACAGTGGAAGCAGAGGCTGTATCAGAGGGGAGGGCCCCTGAGGCCTCTGACTCTAGCCTGGGGCTCACACCAACCACCCCAGAACAGCGTCCGCCAGGTAGTGGAGATGAGGCAGAGGGCCCAGACCCCTTGCCAACATCCCACAGCACACCTGAGCCCTTGGAGGATGGCCCTGCACAGACACAGGTGATGAACGGGGCTGGCCCCCATGACAGTGCTGGGCTTGAGGGGCCTCCAGGAAGCATCCAGCCTGAAACTACAGAATCAGACCCCAGACCCACAGCTGAAGCCCCAAAGGCCCCCAAAGTAGAGGAGATCCCCCAGCGCATGACCAGGAACCGGGCTCAGATGTTGGCCAACCAGAACAAGCAGAGCTCACCTCCTTCTGAGAAGGAACCTGTTCCTGTCCCTACCCCAAGAGTGAAGGGTAGAGGCTCCGAGGAGGAGGACCCCCAGGCCCAGCACCCACGCAAACGCCGTTTCCAGCGCTCCAGCCAGCAGCTCCAGCAGCAGATGAACACGTCCACGCAGCAGACACGGGAGGTGATCCAGCAGACGCTGGCCGCCATCGTCGATGCCATAAAGCTGGATGATATTGAGCCCTACCACAGTGACCGATCCAACCCATACTTTGAATACTTGCAGATCAGGAAGAAGATCGAGGAGAAGCGGAAGATCCTCTGCTACATCACCCCGCAGGCGCCCCAGTGCTATGCTGAGTACGTCACCTACACAGGCTCCTACCTCCTAGATGGCAAACCGCTCAGCAAGCTGCACATCCCCGTGGTGAGTGCCAAGGTGGGACCCCAGCCAGCAAGGGTGCCAGTCAGCCAGGGTCAGAACCCTGTTTGCTGTGGGTCTGAAGGCAAATGCCAAACCATTGGGATGTCAGAGCTTGGGGTGGGTGTGGTGCCATTGTGGGACCCCCTCCAACGTGGAGGTTCATGTCAACTCATGTTGACAGTCCCATTTACTTCCCTCTCTATCGTTCATCATTTTTCCTATGTCAGCTCCCCATCCAGTGTCTGACTGGGTCACCGCGTGCCTGTGCCCTCTTGACTGTCACCAGTTCCTTCTCTGCTGTGGCCAGGCCCTGCAGGCCTCCATCTGCTGCTCAGTCTCTGGTTTCCCCATGTCCTCCTCATCTGGGGCTGGCTGACCAAAGCCCCCACCTGCACTGCAGCCCCCTTCATGTAGCTCACTGTCTTCTCTCAACTCCCCCTGTTTTTCCACAAAGAAATTCTTAATTTATTAGTCCTCCCATGAAAAATCTGCACAGTCACCACAGGTAGTCACTGACAAACCTTGACTCATGGTTACCAATGTTGACCTTCATAGTTCCTGACTGTCCTCACTCTGCTCTTGCATTCCTCTCTGTTGTCGGGAGGTCTCCTGACATAGGTGTGTCTTGCAGGTCTGTGTTTGGGTTCATTTTTCCTTCCATCATCCAAGGAATCAAAAATCATGTCACAGCCAACAGTTGTCTTGCCACCAACAAAATGGGTTTTGAATCCAGATACACGGATGCTACCTGGTGTGGTCTTGTATATTTTGGCTAATTTTTCCTGAATTTCTCTTAGGTACTGTTTCCTTCCCAGGGTGAAGGACGTCAATGTCCATTTGTTTCTGCTGCAGTAATCGGTTGTTGATGAATTTCCCAGCCTGGGTAGTTAACTGTCATTTATGAGGCAGCTGATCTTCAAGCAGCCAGGGAGAAAAAGCTCCTCTCAACTTGTCTTATTTTTTATTTTTATTTTTTAATATATTTTATTGATTATGCTATTACAGTTGTCCTATCTTTTCCCCCCCACCCTGCAGACCCCTTCTCCCCCACACTCCCCCTCTTTAGTTCATGTCCATGGGTCATATATATGAGTTCTTTGGCTTCTACATTTCCTATATTATTCTTAACCTCCCCCTGTCTGTCTTCTACCTACCATTTATGCTTCTTATTCCCTGTACCTTTTCCCCCTCTCTCCCCACCCACTCCCCTGATGATAACCCTCCATGTGATCTCCGTTTCTGTGATTCTGTTCCTGTTCTAGTTGTTTGCTTAGTTTGTTTTTGTTTCTGCTTTAGGTTCTGTTGTTAATAGCTGTGAGTTTGTTGTTATTTTACTGTTCCTATTTTTTATCTTCTTTTTCTTAGATAAGTCCCTTGAACATTTCATATAATAAGGGTTTGGTGATAATGAATTTCTTGAACTTGACCTTATCTGGGAAGCACTTTATCTGCCCTTCCATTCTAAATGATGTCTTTGCTGGATAGAGTAATCTTAGATGTAGGTCCTTGCCTTTCATGACTTGGAATACTTCTTTCCAGCCCCTTCTTGCCTGTAAGGTTTCCTTTGAGAAATCAGCTGATAGTCTGATGGGCACTCCTTTGTAGGTTACTGTCTCCTTTCCTCTTGCTGTTTTTAAGATTCTCTCTTTATCTTTCATCTTGGGTAATGTAATTATGATGTGCCTTGGTGTGTTCCTCCTTGGGTCCAACTTCTTTGGGACTCTCTGAGCTTCCTGGACTCCCTGGAAGTCTATTTCCTTTGCCAGATTGGGGAAGTTCTCCTTCATTATTTGTTCAAATAAGTTTCAATTTCTTTCTGTTCCTCTTCTCCTTCTGGCACCCCTATGATTCGGATACTGGAACATTTAAAGACATCCTGGAGGTTCCTAAGCCTCTCCTTGTTTTTTTGAATTCTTGTTTCTTCATTGTGTTGTTGCTTGAATGTTAATCTTTCTTTCTTCTGGTCCACACCATTGCTTTGAGTCCTGTTTTTCTTCCCATCCCTGTTGGTTCCCTGTACATTTTCCTTCATTTCCCTTATTGTAGCTTTCATTTGTTTATCTAATTTGTGACCAAATTCAACCAAGTCTGTGAGTGTCCTGATTACCAGTGTTTTGAACTGTGCATCTGATAGGTTGGCTATCTCTTCGTCACTTAGTTGTATTTTTTTCTGGAGCTTTGATCTGTTCTTTCATTTGGGCCATTTTTGTTGTCTTGGCACGCTTGTTACTTAGTAAAGGGCGGAGCCTTAGGTGTTCACCAGGGTGGGGCAGCCATGTCACAGCGTTGTGATGCTGTTTGTGGGGGAGGGGTCCGAGAGGGAACAGTGGCGCTTGCTCCGCTCTCTGCTGGTTTTCAGTGATTTTCCGCGCTACCCACAGTCCAATTGGGCCCCTCTGGTGCTGATTCTGGTGCTGATTCCCGGTGGGTGGGCTTATGTACGCTCTAGGACCCTGTGGGTCATTCCAGTGAGCTCTGCTGTGAGGCTGGGAGTTTCTCCTGCTGCCCCACCTCAACCCCCACAGGAGCTTTCAATCAGAGGCTTTTTGAGGCTTTATTTCCCTGCGCTGGAACTCTGGGTTGCGGGGTCTGTCTCACTCCCCAGTTGTTCCTCCCAGTTTATCTTCATGAGGGAGTGGGATGCCCAGTCCGCAGCCGCCACCTCTCCCAGCCTGCCCTGCCTTTCCCCGATTCGCCAGCCACCGCCCCTCCGCTCGAGTCTTCTCCGCCCCTCCTACCAGTCTGGATGTATGTTTCTTCTTCTTTAATTTCTTGGTTGTCGGACTTCCATACGGTTCGATTTTCTGTCAATTCTGGTTGTTTTTTGTTTTAAAATTTGTTGTTGTCCTTCTTTTGGTTATGCGAGGAGGCACAGTGTGTCTACCTATGCCTCCATCTTGGCCAGAAGTCTCTCAACTTGTTTTAATAGCCAAGGTCTCAATGGGGACATACAGTCTGGCCCCAACCCCAGCCCCTCACCCTTGAACCGCCCCACACCTCTTGTTCTGGTTTTCATTGGCTCTGTTATTGACCTGAGGCCAGACCTCGGCTCTCATCACACCGGAGCCCTGAGTGACGACCCTAGCACCTTTACCATGTCCTCGAAGCACACCCATCTTAGGCTTCCAGGCTTCTCTGTCCAGCGGGCCTATCCTCAGCACGTCACCTGCCTCTCAGCATTGTTCCCAGGGCCTCCATCTCCTTTTATCCCACCCCTTTCCCTTGGTGGCTCACTATCCCCCTCAACCTGATGACCGTGTTTGTGCAGATAGGACACATCTAATCCACACCGTGCACACCACCTTCCGCCCTCATCCTCCTGCCCGTGTCTGGACAGTCAGCAAATCTAACTGTATGGGGCTCTGCAGGCCAGCACCTCCCATGTCACTGCTTGTCCTACTCCACCCTCTCACCTAGGCTGGCCCTGCTTCCCCCTGGCCATTGGGGTCTGTTCTCAGCACAGCAGGCAAAGAGACCCTTTTACAGTGGAGCCAGACCTCTGCCCACCTCTGTCCTCCTCCTTGGCCCTCAAGGATCCCAGCCCATTGTGCTCCCCAGGGCGTTGCCTATTCACACACTGTGCAGTGGACTTGCTTTATTTCTTTAACCATTCCCCTCTCTTGAAGAAAAGCTAAAACTTCTGTTTGATTTGTCTGTTAGGCCCAGAATGGGTCTCTCATAGCTGTTGAATGAATGCTGGTCAGGATGAGCCAATTCCCTGGGGTCTGGGGAAGGCCCAGGCATGCAGCCCACACAGCTGGTCTTGGAGGGAACTTCCTGTCCCAAAAGAGGGTTATGTTGGATGCATATATTCTGCTGTCAGACCTTGGTGTTCCAGAAGTCAGTATATCTGCTGGCTGTCTATCAAGCAGAAAGTTGAGCTAACTAGGAGTGGCACCCAGTGTCTTCTGAACAAGGAGTAGTAACTCTGAGAGTCAGGTTTGATGGCTGAGGCGTTAGGGGCGCAGCCTCCAGAGCCACCACCCTCCCCACCTAGCCCAGCGATTTGTTGCCAGGGAGCAAGGCTAGCTTTGAACCCAGTGGGATGTCATCAGCATCACACTCCCTTCTGGTTCCCTAACCCCAGGCTGCTCTCGGGAGGGGAGACTAAGGCAACCCTGCACTTGTCTAGCCTGGGAGGACCTTTGTCTGGCTTCATCTGGGTCACTAGATTCAGAAAAATCTGGCCCAAGATTTGTTGTATGGTGAGACTTTTTGTTGTTTTGTTATTGTTTAGATTTTATTTACTTATTTTTAGAGAGAGGGGAAGGGAGGGAGAAAGGGAGGGAGAAAAACATCAATGTGTGGTTGCTTCTCACACGCCATGGGCCCCTACTGGGGGTCTGGCCTGCAACCCAGGCATGTGCCCTGACTGGGAATCAAACTGTTGACTCTGGTTCGCAGGCCAGCACTCAATCCACTGAGCCACACCAGCCAAGGCTGCTATTTCAATTTTAGTTATCAAAATTAAAGAGTATCATGACCACCACATAAAGTTCAGAAAAATAAAGTTAGTAAAAGGTCACTGTACTCATGCTACCCAGGGTTTACCTTGTCAGTGGTCTGTGCATCTCTACTTCTATTTTACCAGATTCATGCCTTTCTAGGTGTTTTACTTCCTGTTACCACATAAGTGAGCACCTGGGCTATTTGGTGAGGGCAAGCAGAAGTCAAGCATTCCTAGATTTCTCACCAGGCCAGAGGCTTGGTGCTCTCTTGAGGATCCACAAGTGGTTTATACCTAGGTGCACCACTGTATTTGTGCCTCCCCACCTGGTAGCACCTGTGGGGACCCAGGTGGAGTCAGAAGAGGAAGGCACACCAGGGCCCCATGGGGCTGAGTCCTTTGAGGCAAAGGGGTTGGAACAGGGCCCAGTGGGCAATGTATGCCACTGAAGAGACCAGCTGAATGTTTTAACGCCTTATTTTGAGCTAATTTTAGACTGGCAATGTTAAAAGCAGAGTGTATGTGTGCCCTTCACAGAGCCCCGGGGTGCTGCATCTCCTCCTGGGTCACCCACCCCTCATCTTCCATGAAAGGCGCGATTTGGTGATGCTTTTGAGGAATATTGACTAGGTGTTTGGTCTGACGTTCATGACTGGACTCAGGGATGCATTTTTGGTGAGAATGCACTGACGTGATGTGACGTCTTAGTTCATCGTTTATGGTTGTTGGTGTTAGCAGCTGCATCCTGGCAACAGTGGCCCAAGTCTCTGAGTGTCACCACTGTGCAGTTACTGTCTTTCCCTTCATAGTTGATAAATATCTTATGTCCACTGATTTTAGTCTTCTTAGTGGGTCTTGTCTGTAGCATTTACCACTCTGGTGTTGGCCTAATGCTGATTTTGTTTCCCTCTCTATGTGTTTAATAATTGAAATTCTCCTGTAGCCCAACATAAATCACTGTTACTTAGTGTGCAGATCATCCCAGCCTTGACCATTAGGAACTGCTTCAAGTTGCCCCATCTTTCTGAGCACACTCTTACTTTACAGCCCCACAACGTGTTCTAGCTGTGCCCTGACATTAAACCACATGGTCCTGTCTAGTGTTTAGAAACCACATCGTAGGTGCAGGATGTGCTCACTGTCCTGGGTGACTTGGTCAGGGGAGGTGCGTTACTCCATATTCCTCCATCTGGTCTACATTGGAATCTTGACTGCCTCCTGTGCCTGCACCTTCCTTCTTTGAGAGACACTTGGTGCTTCTTACTTGCGACGTGTTTACTGGCCTGTTCACTCCTAGTGTATGTGTCTTGTTTCACAAGCACTGGCCCACCCATGAAACGCCTACGCTCGTTAGAAGATGACACTTGTGGGTGGTGGTTTTGGTCTTTTCGCCTCATGATATCTTTTCCAGAGTGACCCGTGTGAGTGTTCTCTTCTCCTATGATCCGCAGTAGGACGGACAGGCTCTGTTGCTGTGTGTTCCATGTTGGTGCCTGCATCCCCCTTGATGTCAGGGTTTATTTGGGGGGACATGAAACCTCATCATTAATAAAGGAAATAACCCTGCATCCTACTCCTCCTCTCCCTTGTCCCCTGCTTGCTCCTCTACCATCTTTGTCGTTTCTTCTGGCACGAGGAGTAGCAGTGTAGATACTCTGTACTTGGCTTTTTACACTTAACACTGTCTCTGGAACTCAGTCTCCCTCATTCTTTTTCATGGCTCTGTAGTGCCCCTTTTGGGGCCAGGATCCATGCCATAGCTCATTCACCTGCTCTCTTGTGTACAAGCATCTAGTTTTTCCAGGGAATCAGCTGGTGCAGCTTGCATTTCATGTGACCAGAGGTGTGTCTTCAGAACAGACTTGGTCAGTGTTGTTGGTGGAGGTTCCCAGCCCCCATTGACCCTCCCTCTCACCGTTTGTGACTGCAGATTGCACCCCCTCCCTCCCTGGCGGAGCCCCTGAAGGAACTTTTCAAGCAGCAGGAGGCTGTGAGGGGGAAGCTGCGCCTACAGCACAGCATTGAACGGGTAAGAAGAGGTCTCAGATTGGGGGTGTGGGCTCAGGATCTGTCTTGCCCTGTCAGGATTGGTTTCATGTGGTTTCTGCCCTCTAGGAAAAATTGATCGTCTCCTGTGAACAGGAGATCCTGCGGGTACACTGCCGGGCAGCGAGGACCATCGCGAACCAGGCAGTGCCATTCAGTGCCTGCACCATGCTGCTGGACTCTGAGGTCTACAACATGCCTCTGGAAAGCCAGGTCAGTGGTGACCAAGGCTGTGCACTTACGCTCGTCTCCCAGGAAGAGCTGGGCCTTCCAAGCTTTGGCTACACACACAGACAGGAGTAGGAAACACCCACATCCCACAGACTCTATGCTGATCACGTGAACAGATCTGCCCCCTAGAACAGGAGAAGCAGGAGTGATCAAACAGCAGTACATGTAATGCTGATGTCATGAGATGCCCTGTGGGCTCCTCAAGGCCCCATTCCAGGGTCCTTACGAGCTCAGGCTCTCAGATTACTGGGTTGGGCCAGGGCTCAGTTTCCGTCACTTGAAGAGTTATTTAAACTTTCCTCTAAAACATACATAGATTAGGATGAGCAGCACCCAGAGCTGCTGCATAAATGGCCTTCTGCAGCGAAGGCCCCTGGGAGACTATCTTGCTGAGGACAGTGGTGGCCTTGCACCACCATGGTGATAGTGGCCACAGGCCTCGAAGCAAAGGGCCCAGAGGTATGGGACCCTGGGGCTGCTTAGCACAGCAGTAGTTCCCTCTCCAGCCCCCCTGTGAGGACACGCGCCCCAGGACCCTGTTCGAACTTACCCGGTGGTCCGGTGCAGTCTGGGCAGCAGAGCCCAGAGCATCGCCCCTCTGTCCTCCACAGTGGCGCTGCCTTGTCCACCCCAGCTGGTCATCCTGGCTCTCCTCGCCCCCAGTGTTTGATTTGTCCCGTGCGGTCATACCCTTTACTTTCCACACCCAACCTGACCTGTCACTGAACATTTGGGCATGGGCGCCCCGCCCCCATGGGTCTCCCCACGTTTGTCTGCTGGGGTACAAGACTGTGTAGTTAAGTGGCTCTGCCTTCTGGCAACCCCCAGCTTCAGGAGTTTTCAGATGCCTCTTGACCTGTCCATGGACATGGCTAGGATTTAAACTGTAAAGTGGGCTCTCATGTCCTCCATTCTCCATCCTGAGCCTGGCTATTTTTCCCCACCTCCTGCTGCCCACCATACTCAAGCCTAGCCTTCTGAGGCTGGTTGTCCTGGGTTTTATTCCCCAATTTATTCTCTTCCCCAGCAGCCACCGTGACTTGTTTAGAAATAACCTAGAATGCATCATTCTAGGCCTGCCCTCTGCCTCTTGGCCCTGTGTCCCTGCTCATGTGGACTTTCCCAACACACTGTTGTTCTCTTGGGCCTCTTGTGCTGACCCCCTCACTGTTCAGGACTTGATGCCAGGTCTCCTGCCGACACATGCCCCTGCTGGTCCCCTGGCTGGCGTGAACTCCTGATGTGTCAGGACCATGTGGACCCCTAGGGTTCTGAACAGTATTCCCATATTGGTTATGGCTGTGTGGTAATATACAGTGGTTCGGTGGGTTTTAGTTAAAAATTTTTATTAATGCATTAAGGACTTTTCATTCACGTAATGTATAGTCTTTAAGGATATACCCTTAAAAGTGTACCCCATGTAACATACTATATGTCACAACAAGTTTTTTCTAAAGCAAAACATTTGGTTGGGGATTAAATGATTACTTCAGGGCTAGGTGTTTGAAAGTTTTACGTCTAAAAGAAAGAAGACAAGGAGTCTGCTGGTCTCCCCGGGATTTCCTGCCTGCCTTCTGAGTGTCAAAGGGAGGCCTAGGCTCAGCTCCCAGCTAGTCAGTCACGCATGTACCTGTGGCTTTCACGTGTTCTCCTAGCATGCTGACCACCCAGCATCTGGGGAGAACCAGACAGCAGGAGTGTGAGAAAACTACCTGCTCCCTTGTCGCTGGGTCCGTCCTAAGGCATCCCTGTTTGTAAGCCACAGTCCATCCCAGGCAAAGATGCTGCCATATTCGAGGACGGTGACATCAAGGTAGCACTCCTACAGAGTGAAACCAGGAAGCTGTCCCTCAGCCACCTCAAGCCTTCCAGACATCCTTTACAAAGAGAAAAAATTAACTTTCAGTGTTCACAAACAGAAGGCATTAAAACATGCCATTGCCAGTTTCACCATGTGCCTGCATGGGGCCTCCAGAAGCAGCGGAGGCCAGAGTTGGAGGGCTTCCCGATTGCTCCATGGGCGTTGTAACAGACCTGCAGAAAGCCCTCGTTGGGGGTCCCAGGTATTCCCAGGGCAGCTCCACCACAGGTAGCATCCAGACAGCCCCACGCCTCCAGGGTATATTATGGAAGCCATGTGGGGAGAAGGGGACCAGGGGTCCTTGAGCACGATTATAACGTGTTGATTCAGGAATGAGGTTGCAGCTTTTATTCTTCACTTAGTAAGGTATTTGAAGCACCTGCAGGTTTGCCATCTCCCTTGTTCCCCACCGAATGTCCATATTTAATTTCTTCTCCAGGGTGATGAGAACAAGTCTGTGCGAGATCGGTTCAACGCCCGCCAGTTCATCTCCTGGCTCCAGGATGTGGATGACAAGTACGATCGCATGAAGGTGAGTGCTCTATATTCCCCCCAAACTGCACCTGGGCTGGGAGTCCCCAGGAGTCTATTGGGGTGGGGGGAGGCTGCTGCTGGGTCCTGTGTTTGGAGGTGACAGTTTCAGACTCTTTCTGAACCCAGCTGATACTTTCAGGGTCTCCCCACCCCCTGTTGCCTCCTTAGAGTATCTTCCCTCCTGTCCAGGTGTGCGGGGAGCAGCTCCTGTCACCAGCTGGCGGTCAGACCTCTGTGGGACCCTACCTTGAGCCCTTCTCAAAGGTCACAGCATACACCCATCACCACTGCTCTGGACGTGCTGACCAGTGCAGCAAGCCAGAGGATGGGTGGGAGATAGAAAGCTTAGCAAGTAAGAAGCAAATCCTCATCTTCAGTTGCTAGAGTTGCACATGGGGTCACTCATAAGAACCAGGCGTAAAACTTAGCAACAATAATGTGCCGGTCAACAGAATTCACACACAAGTCAGCATAGCGCCAGGAAGCCCTGTGAGGCGAGGCTGTGACTGCCGCTGTTCTCACTGAGAGCCACAGCACTGATGCAGGGAAACCTAGTGCTCCCTCATCCCAGCCCTGTGATACTTACACTTGGACAGTAAGACAGTATGTCCAGGATGCCAGCCGTACCCATGCCCCTTACCTCAGTAACTCATGACCATGGTGCCAGAGCAGCGTACACAGGTGCCACATGGAGTGGACAGAAAGCCCAGAGCAAAGAACAGTGAGCCCATGTGATGTTCTAGGCCCCAGCATGTTGTAACGGTGCAGGTACAGGTGCAGGGGCAGGCACAGCTGAGGTGAGGACCAGCTCCAGGGTGATGGTGCAGAGTCACACCTTGCTCTCCGTCCACCACCAGCCAGGCTTAAAGGGAGCCACAGGGAAGGTTTTCATACAGAAAGAAATAATTTTTAGCCACATTAAAATTAGACTGTACATTAAAAATGCCATGTTAAGTCCAATTTCCTTAATATACAAAAGGGACTTATAAACTAGTAATAGAAAAGGTAGCCCTGGCTGGTGTGGCTCAGTGGATTGAGCACATGCCTGTGAACCAAAGTGTCGCCGTTTCGATTCCCAGTCAGGGCACATGCCTGGGTTGCGAGCTGGGTCCCCAGAGTAGGGGGCACAGCGCGCAAGACACAACCACACATGGATGTTTCTCTCCCTCTCTTTTTCCCTCCCCTCCCCTCTCTCTGAAAATAAATAAATAAAATACTTTTAAAAAAAAAGAAGAAATGACAAGAGGGAGGGAATGACGCTAAGGGACAGAAGGAAAAAAATAATAATAATAATAGAAAAGGTGGATAGAAACAAAAAATCAGTGAAGAACGCAGTCAGTGCAGGAAAGATAAAGCAGCCACACCTGCATGGGGCCCTGTTCCATGTGACCATTTCAGAGGCACGAGTTAAAGTAGATCCCGTTTAGGAGACAGACTGCCAGCCTCCCCGCATGTTCCTGCAGTTGAGGACAAGTGCCATTTGGTAGTTTTGTAGGGTAAACAGTATCAAATTTTACAGTGTTTTGGCCACTTAGCGAGTTCGCTTCAGTTGTTTAAAATTCAGATATGTAAAAAAAGTTCATTGGAACAACCCAGTAAAATGGAAACCCAGAAGCCCATTGATAATTCTATGAATAAATGGAATGTGGGAACATCTGAAGATTGAAATACTATAAAACACTTTAAATTAGGCACAGGTGGGCTCACTTGGGAGGGTGTCCGAGCTGCGTGATGAGGAGGGTCCCCCTGAGGTGCAGACGCGTGTGGAGACCGTGGAGAGCTGCGGCTGCCACGCTGTGGCACGCGGGGGTTATTTCCAGAAGACCAAAGATGGAGGGAGGGTTATATTCCCCCGCACGTCAACATACTTATTAAAAAATTATTTTAAAGCAAATTATGCATTGTGATATTCCACCCCAAATACTTACTTGTGTGCACATCTAAAAATAAGGTTGTGTTGCTGTACAATCACTGTAATGTCAGACTCTAAATCCAAAGTGTGATCTGAGTCCCCTTTGCTCCCAAGAATGTGTCCCTCCCCAGACCCACATGCGCTCTGTCTGGTTCTGTCCCGTTTCAGTAATCCAGTGAGTCATCATTTCACTTTTTAACTTTGTACCTACTTAATATGATTTGGCACCTATTTAATATACTCATGAAAAGTAAACACTTTAAATCCTAAATAATCTTTTTAAAAAACTAAGTGTACTTTTAAAAGACATAATTTCTATTATAAATGCAAATGAAATCAGTATTACTACCCATATATAAGGTAGTTGTAAAACAAAAAATTAGTTGCTAATTCTAATTTGATGCTGCTGTGAAACCCATGGAGGGCGAGGGCCCGGAGCAGGGTCACTCTCCTCGTGTGGCCAGCGAGCCCACTCACGGGGCCTGGTGAGGAGGCCGGGGGCGGTCAGATGGTCTCTGTGCTGGCGCTGTGGGCCGTGCACAAGGGCAGGCCATCCTGGAGCCAGAGCTTGGGGTGGGCCCCTCAGCCCCTTCCTCCCGGTGGGTGTCGCAGCAGGGTGAGCGAGCAGTGGGGGCCTGGGCTTAGCCCTCTTGCTTGGGCCCCATAGGGGGTGGGCCATGGTCTTGCCTTCACTTCCCTCACCTGCTGTGCTTTCCATGCAGACATGTCTCCTGATGCGGCAGCAGCATGAGGCTGCGGCCCTCAACGCTGTGCAAAGGATGGAGTGGCAGCTAAAGGTCCAGGAGCTGGACCCCGCTGGACACAAGTCCCTGTGTGTGAATGAGGTGCCGTCCTTCTACGTGCCCATGGTAGATGTCAATGATGACTTTGTGCTTCTGCCAGCCTGATGCACACAGGACAGCTGCACAGGACACAAGCAAGGGCCACATGGGTCAGCCCAGCGCTGCTGCTGAGTCCAGACAGCGGAAAGGAGACCGTGTCCCTCAAGTAGGGACACCCAGGGAAAAACCTGCACTTTTCCCCCTGGAGAATGGCTCTTTTATACCAGCTGCCAAGGGGGGACAAGGAGACCTCGGGGACAGACGTGGCGGCCTTGCGGTCTGTTTTCCAGCCAGCTGCACGGGCATTTCAGGAGCTGCAGAACGGATTGTGTTTTTAAAAAGTTCTTGTTCCATTCTGATCAACTAAAGGAAATAAAGTTAAGGCGTCCACTCCTCACAGACTGTGACCTTCAGGTCAGAGCAGGGGGAGCGCCGTCCTGGCTGCAGCCCTGTTGCCATGGGGCTGCGGACAGCCGCGGGCCTCAGACTGGGGCTGGGACACTGTGCCGCCCGCCTGCCTGCCACAGAGGGACACAGAGCCAGGACTCTCCGGTTGTGTTTTTAATGGAGTCAAATCCACGTGGTTTGTATATTTTTTCCTTTAATCTTGGGCATTTTGTTTCTCTTTCTGAGAACATAACTTGAAACACTACAGAGCCAATAATCCTATAAAAAGTGTACTCGTAAGCGCTGTACAGTTTTATACACATTCACAATGTACTTTTGCTGCCTTCTAGATAATTTATTTTGCAACACATTACTGCACAGTTGTAAATAACTTATGTACTGTAACATCACTTCAGTTATGTGTAAAGAAATAAATAAATTAATTAAATGCTCTTTGTACATGACGGTCCCCTCCCTGGGAGGAGCCAATGTGCAGGACTGTGAGATGTCAGTCCACTGGAAAACTCCATTGTCTTAAACTTTTTTCCATTGAAATGATTAGCTTTTAATTTTGAAACAAATTATACAGTTGACCCTTGAACAACATAGTCAGAAATCTGAGTATAACTTTTGACTCCCTCAAAACTTAACAGACTACTACTGACCAGAAGCCTTATAGGTAGTTCATTAACACATACTTTCTGTGCTATGTGTGTTATAAACTGTATTCTTACAATAAAGCTAGAGAAAAGAAAATGTTATAAGGAAACCGTAAGGAAGAGAAAATATATTGATAACATTTATTGGGAAAAATGCACATATAAGTGGATCCGTGCAGTTCAAACCCATGTTGTCAAGGGTCAGATGTATTTCCCCTCCTGTCCTGCCCTACTGGGAACTAAAGGGCTGTCCTCCGCTGTCCCAGGAGCTGCTCAGCTCACGATTGCGAGGAGCTAGCTGGGGAGGCCTGCAGTCTGAGCCATCAGCTCCTGCAAAATGCTGAGGAGACTGAGGGTGTGGGATCGTAGGAACAGCCCTCAGCTGCCAGGAACATAACAAGATGCCTGTGCCATCTGTCCTGAAGTGCCTGTTAGAAGTAGCAAGGAAACAGTCACTCGCTGCTGGAGCAGCAGGGTCTCTGGGCACTGTGGCCTTGAAGAGACCACTGTCCAGGCGGGGCCAGCTCTCACTTCCTGGTTCCACCTGCTCCCTGTGTTGAGAGAGCTTCCACTTGCGGCTGAGTCTGCACTGCTAACACTTTCTCCAGTGAGGCAGCAGCTGGTGTGGGGTCCCCACTTTAAGAACCCTGGTATTGGCAGAAAACCAGCTCTAGGAGCAAGAGTTGAGGTTTGAGCCCAGCGCATCCCAGGAGGGACTGGGCCTTGCACAGAGCAAACAGGGCATTCACACTCTGTGCTCCTCTCCAAGGACACCTGCAGGAATGGGATGAGCACCAGTGTGGTCGCTCCGTGGTGTGCCAGACCCATCTGTGGGTGCTCCCCAAAGTGGCATTTTCCCCTAGATCACCCTACCCTGTCCGGTCTATAACTCCTGATGTCTGGTTCACAGAGTTGGCTCCCCTAAAACCTGGGGTGCTGCAAGAATGCGCAGTATGTGGAGTGACAAGTCCAGGAAGCAGGGCCTGGGTACACATTTTCCTTGCTCATGTCGTCCTGGGATTGCTCACACTCTTCATGCGTCCTGTACCTGGTGGGGCAGCAGGAGCTGCAGAAAGGAGCCCACATGTCCAGCTCTGCTTCATAGTGTTTCTCAGCACGATTCCTAGTGCCACATCCACTGCAGAGCAGCCTGCCTGAAACCACCCCAGACAGGCCTGAGGTAGCCTGCCACCATTTCCTCCTCAGGTACAGGTAGGAATCCTGGGCCTGCACTGGGATCTCCAGAAGAGAGGCCGTAGGCAAGGACCTTGGTTTCCCCAAAGCACCTGGTATGACCTTGCAGGGCCCATTCCCAGGATAATGGGCAGGGGGCACCCTCTCTCTACTTCTGACTCCCTTCTCCCCTTCGTGCAAATCCCCTCCAGGCTGGTCTTACTACTGCGTGTCCCGGTGTATCTGGGAAGGGGCACAGACATGCCAGCAGAGCTCCAGTGCATTTTCTGGGTAAAAATTACTTGTTTTTCTAATCACAGAACACAGATCACAATAATACTTCTTTTAAGCCCTGCTTCTTTTTTAAACGACAAACTCACTTCGGCTCATTCCCATGGACATGCCTTGGCATCAGCAGCTTAAGGTCCACAGTATTGGAAGTCCTGGAACCCTGAGTGCCATGCATGGGGCCACCTGCACAGTGTGCACAGCATGGTGGGCGTCCGTGAGGTGCTCTGTCCCCCAGAGAACATTTATAAATAAAGTCTGAAAACAAAGGCTGTCTATGGTTCTGCTCCCAGTGTTCATCTGTCGGGGCTTGAGGAGTCAGTGCAGGTATTTCTAGAACATCCAGGAGTCTAGAATTGTGCCTGGTCTGGAGATACTGCTGATGGTCCCAGAGGTCTGTGAGCGCAGGTAGAGGTGCCAGGCTGCCCTCTCAGGAGCGTCTGACTTGAGCTGGAGGAAGGCAGTGCTTGGCCCCAGGTGCTGGGCTCTTAACCTGGTGCCACCCTTACTGCAGCCCGGAGTCCTAGCTCTGGCACAGATGGGTGCTGAATTCCTCACTGATGAGAGGGTCCACCACCCATAATTCAAGGCCTCTGCAGAGCTTCCTGATTCCTTGGCTTCCAGAGGCTTCAGAACCTTGTAAGTAATAACAAACTAGACAAATGCCTAGCCCCCAGGTGCTACGGGCCAACATGTCTGTCTAGACAAAGGTCCTATATCAAGAAAGCAGCCCCCAGCTTAGATGACAACAAAAGAAATGAAGAGCTTTTCCCAACTTGCAGAAGAGAATCTGGTAGCAAAAGAAAACCCAAGTTAAAATTTTGGGACTTAAAAAGTAAGCAAGACAGAAAACTCACTGTATAGACTTAATAGCAGAATATAAAGATACAGTGAACTTGGAGATCAATAGAAACTATTCAGTCTGAATTAGAAAGTGAAAAATAGACTTCTTGAAGTGAACAGATCCTCAGGTACCTGGGGGGACACAGAGACCCAACATTCATGCCACTGGAGTCCCACAAGGAGAAGAGAAAGGATGATGCTGAAAAAAATGGAGAAAGTAAAAGGCTGAAAAGTGCCAACTTCGGCAAAAAATATAAACGTATATATTTGAGAAGCCAAGCAAAACTAAAAGGATAAACTCAAAGAAATCAACACCTAAATAAGTCATAATCAAACTACTGAAAACTAAAGAAATAGAAATGAGCAATCTGAAAGGAAAATTACAAAAATAATTTCATTAACAATAGTGTCACAAAGATTAAAATATTTAGGAATTAACCAAGGAGGTGAAAGATCAGTATACTGAAAACTACAAAACAGTTGAAAAAAAATTAGACAAATAATGAAAATACATCCCATGTTCATGGGTTGGGAGACAATCTTGTTAAGGGGTCAGTATGACACAAACCAGTTTACAAATGCAGTGCAATCCCTATTGAAATCCTAAAGACTTTTTTTTTTTTTTTCAGAAAAAGAAAAACCTATTGTAAAATTTATAAAATCTGAAAGGGCCTCAAATAGCTAAAACAATTTTGAAGATGAAAAAAGCTGGAGGACTCACAGTCTGATTTTAAAACTTACTCCGAGGCACAGTAATTGATACAGTGTGGTCCTGCTGTGAAGACTGACAGACCAGTGGACTAGAACAGAGACCCCAGGAATAAGCCCTCACTTATATGGTCAAATAATTTTTGACAAGAGGGCAATGACTGTTCAATGGGGAAAGGACAGTCTTTTCAACAAACAGTGCTGGGAAAACTGGATATCCACGTGCAAAAGGATGAACTGGATCCATAATTATCTAACACCATATATGAAAATTAATCAGAAATGGCAACATAAAAATGACTTTGATCTTGCTAGCTCTGAAGAGAGAAATGGAAAAGTGAGCCAAGGAATACAGGCAGCCTCTAAGAACAGGAAACGGCAGAAAATTGATTCTCCCCTAGAGCCTCCAGAAAGGAATGCCACCCTAGAAACCTGGATTTTGTCCAGCAAAACCCATTTCAGACTTCTGATCTCCAAAACAGAGTGACGCCAGAGGAATGGCAGCATGAGAAATCTCCTTGGTCTCTCCCCTTGAAGTTTCAACAACTTGAACAGCTATGACTCAGCAAAGGATTCCCTGTTCAACCCACAAACACACCTGAGATCTGTGCACTGAAACATTTAAAGGTGGGCAAGTGGGAACAAACGGGGAGGCAAGAAGGGAGAAAGGCTGAGATGATCCATGGACACAGCCCTTGCAGACAGGAGCTCACTGCAGGGCTCAACCTGGAGAGGGGAGGAATCTAGTGGATGGGAATAGTAGGGGGATTTGGAAGACATTCCCATAGCAGTGAGCAGCATGAGCTGTGGCTAAGCCCAGACACCTGGGCAAGGGCACAGTACAGAAGTGCAGCTTTGGTGGTTGGGCAGTCGGTGTTCCAGACACAGAAACAGCCATGGAGCCCTGCTGCCCTGTAGCCTCCCAGAGCTCATCTCCTTTCACCCTTGGTGTTGGGTTATGGGGCACATTATCTGCAAAGCCAAGAACTGGTACCACAGAATCACATTTTTCCCTGAGCAAAGGAAGCGCTCTGTAATCAGTCCTGGGGTCAGGAAACTAGGGGGACCCCACAGAGGTGCAAGGTCATCATTACTGGAAGGACAAAACAAAAGCTGTCCAGTTCCCACCCCTATGCATTACAGCTACACTGACGGCAGCATCACTGGGATTTCACAGAGCTAAAAACAACAAAAAAACCCTTGAGATTCAGCCCACCTAGTAGAAAGGAATAGAAAGACTTCTTCATATTAATCTGCTACAGAAGTGCCACTCATACATAGATGCTAGGGCAGAGAAGGAATCCATCAAATACATGAATAACCAATGTAGTGAGGCAGCTCAGAAAAGAAAATGAATCTCCAGAAAATGTACTCAAAGACTTGGAAGTATGATATATAAATGACGGAGAAGTCAAGATTGCAGTTCTGAAAATACTCAACAAGATGTGAGAAAATACAGACAATTTAACACACTCAGAAAAAAAATCAATGAACAAAATGAGTACTTTACCAAAGAGAGTGAAACTTCAAAAAAGAACTAAACAGAAATTCTGGAGATGAGTTCAGTGAAAGAGAGAAAAAATGAAGTAGCAAACATGGGAATTAAAGCTGACCAGATGGAGGGAAGAATTAGTGATATCAAAGACAGAAATCTAGACATGATGCAGAGGGAAGAAGGGAGAGACTCTATGAGAACTATCTGACTCCATAAGAAAGAGTAAGATAAGAATAATAGGCATACTAGAAGAGAGGGAGAAGGGAATGAAGAGACTATTGAAACAAATAGTTGAGGAGAACTTCCCAAACCTATGGAAAGCACTCACATAGTTACCTCAATCCAAAGAGGCCTTCTCCAAGACACATTGTATTAAGACTGTCAAAAATTAATGATAAAGAATTCTCAAGGCAGCCAGGGAAAATAGGGAAGTGACCTATAAAGAAAAGCCCATCAGGTTATCATTGGATTTCTTTGCAGAAACTCTACAAGCCAGAAGGGAATGGAGTCAAATATTCAAACTACTGAAAAAGAAATTACCAGCCAAGAATAATATATCCAGCCAAATTATCCTTTAAATATGAAGGAGAAATAATGACTTTTCCAGGCATACAGAAGCTGAGGGAATTTATCATCAGAAGACCTCCATTGCAAGAAATACGCAAGAGGTTTACTCTACTTGAAACAAAAACCAAAAGGTCACAAAACTACCAGTAAGATCACCAACAAACTTATAGCCTAAAAATTGATCATTTTTGGCAACAAAAACATAAAAGGGGAGAGAGTAAAGGTCTTATTTTGTAAAGGATAATGGAGATCAGATGCATTTCAAAGAAAAAGGACTGCTGCATACATGAAACTTTCTTGTCATAAACCTAATAATGTTAAGTGCAACACACAAAAACCAACTGAGACACACATTTTTAAAAAAAGGAAACAGAAGATGAAGGCATAGGTAGAAACCCTTTGCTTCCTCACACAGCTGAAAGGAGGATAACAACCAATCTAAAAACAAAAACAACCAGAAGTACCAGATAATCAAACTGCATGGAACTCCTACAACCAAGGAGTTAAAGAGACATTCACCAGACCAGTAGGAGGGACAGAAATGGGCAGCCAGACAGGTGGAAAGACCCGTGGCAAGGAGGCGGACTATGCAGGCAAGGTGGGGCTGGCTGAATGGGAAACAAAAGACTCAAGCTAGCTGTAAACTACCGTGGGGGGTTGCCACAGCGGGAGACACTCCCAGTCTCACACAAGAGTTGGCAAGTGGGGCTAGAGCTGACCAATACAGCTGCATTGTTCCCTCTCTGATCCCTCCCCCACCAATAGCACTATAATGTAGCAAAGAGAGTGGCTTCCCTGGGGTGAATACCTAAGGCCCTACCCTCCTACAACATAACAGGTGCACTGAGACAAAGAAGTATGACCCAAATGAAAGAACGGATCAAAACCAGAAAAAGAACTAAGCAATAAGGAGACAGCCAACCTATCAGATGCAGAGTTCAAAACACTGGTACTCAGGGTGCTCACAGAACTGATAGAACTTGGTTGCAAAATGAAGGAAGAAATGAAGGCTACCCAAAGTGAAATAAAGCAAAATATACAGGGAATCAACAGTGAAGGGAAGGAAACTGGGACTCAAACAAACGATTTGGAACAAACGGAAGAAATAAACATCCAACCAGAACAGAATGAAGAAACAAGAATTCAAAAAAATGAGAGGCTTAGGAACCTCTGAGACAACTTTAAATGTTCCAATATCCGAATCATAGGGGTGCCAGAAGGAGAAGA